>JBCFYV010004192.1:0-23215 GCA_039000515.1 Timema cristinae | reverse complement strand
CGGGTGTGGAAGAAATTATATTTATAATATCGTAGTTTAGAATAAATATACTATGGTATTTTAATAATAATGGTATTTTAATAATTATAGTATTATATAAAACTATAATTATTGTATTATATAAAACTTAGTAACATCATTAATTTTGTTAATTAAATTATTTGTGGTACAACATGTGTTTGTAACAGATTTTAATATTTATGATGTTTTCTATTTTTATTGGCTTATAAAGCTAGGTGTTACCATATGGTTTTAAACATTTGCTAAATAGTTTCAAAAACCACTGATAAAGTTCAAATTTGTAGACAAATAAATCAAAGGTTATTCGAATTTTGTTGGGTAGCATTAATAATGTTCCCAAAACACGGCTGAAAAGATGTCATTCACCCTCTAGATGCACTTTATTTCATAAATACAATAAGAAAGAGGTAAGAAGAGCAGAAATTAAAACTGAAAGGCCATTCACTGGGGTATGAATAGAGGGACGTTAGATCCATTTACTATTAAATAGTGTTTTGTTGGAAATTAATATTATAGGTAACATTGTAGTGTGTTTAAAAAATGAAGATATTTTAAATCGAGTGTTAAAAAACTATTTTGCTGGAAAATGAAGAGGTAGATCTCCGATACATTATAGCTGATTGATTTTGTTGGGGTTCTCAGAAGGAAATTAAATGTGAATTTGTAAAGTGGACGTTTTAGATCATATCTGATTGTATTTAATCAAAGGCTAAGTGCTGAACAGAAACTTAGCTGTCATTCAAAGTAGAATCACACTCTTGTATCTTATCTGCTCAAATATAGCGGTGTTACTTAAATAACATGCTACCATTAAGATATGTAAATTCAAACTTGGAGGGGGGAATCCCAGATAGGATTGCAACACCTACAAACTACATGTAAGTGGGAAAGATGATAGGTACTGAGTTGTGGGAATTCCCTGATAAGAGGTTGTCATTAACACTAAACTGTAGCCTGATAGCGTTAATGTTTGGTTTAAAATTGTAAAGCAACCTGAGATGTTTTGATTACGAAAATCGTTGTAGCTCAGGGGGCAGTGATCTTTCACCACGGGCGGGGAGAAATATTTGAAAAATTAAGTAGCTGTCATACAAAGCGCTATTTATTTAGTGACATTCTAAATACAGCGCATAAAAAGTTTCCAACAAATGGAACATCATCCCCAATAAATAACTCTAGATCACTATTATTCGTCTAAATATACACATGGGGCTCTTGTACACTGCACATATTTTCATTTAGACCTAAATATTACATCAGCACATGGCTCTCAAACTTGCCTAACTCTAGCTCCTTATATAAGCAAGCATTCTCCTGGCCATTGATTCATCACTACCTCAATTTTATCAATTATAAATCTCTTGGCTTCAAACACTGGCCACTGAGATAACGAGTCAGATGGTGATTTTTCTTCTAGCAGCACGTCTTACTACCCGTTCAGACTATACGAATATGTACTAATTACGCTTAAGTGCTAGGGATTTGAAAGGTTGAATTTGAAGGAAGTGTACCACCGTTTGTTTGGATTAAGAATGGAAAACCATATAGGAAAAACCACCTTCCTTCCATCTAACCATAATTAAAACCCTTATCTCCCGTCATCGGCAATTCAGTTTGTTGAGAGTATGACGCCTGACGTGTAGTAGGGTGGCTTTGAATTTCGAGGAAAAATTAAACATAATCTAATATATATATATATATGGTTAATGTACTTCTAAGCATAAAAAAATTGAGAAAATAATGGTTTTAGACCTATTATATGCATAGCTCTGGACACTATTCACCAATATGTATTTGTATTAATAGAGTTAACTTGTAGAAGTTTATCTTACCGATTGGCTGATGGTAAAAATTGAAACCCAATTTTAGTGAACAAACGAAATTGGCAGTAATATATTAGTTAGCTGTCTTCAAAAAACATCAATCCGAATTTGTTTTAGGATCATTAATAGCTATTTCACGCACGGTCTGAGAACAGGGTTTAAGCCACCCAATATATTATTAAGTTTCAGTCTTATATAAAGCATTTAAAGAGATAGAATTTCAGCCCCATCGCTTTTAGAATGTCAATGAAAAATGTTCAACTCTGTTAGCACTCTGAGGTGGAAGTTAGGTTGATTCGTTTAAATCCGTTGAGTAAAGCGTCCTCCCAACAGATGTAATCTGGATGCCAGCAGGAAAAAATGTCATATCCCCCCATGTCTCTATATTCTTGAGTCCTGATGAATTAAAAACTTCCTGATGGAATTCGTTGAGAGCAATGCTTACTTTTTAAAGCTATGACTGACTACAACCTAAGATTTCACAAAGTGGTTTTAACATTGATTGTGCCACACCCAACAGAGCTTGATGATCAATGCTATCTTTAGTTTCCAAGATCATTTGACCCTCACAAGATTTTCTTAACTAGATAGAGGGGGCTTTGTGTTTGTGGAGGGCTTGTCTCCAAGTTTTATCAATAGACTATACTATAGCCTTTGGCCGTAGCTTTTATAAGCTCCTATAACACTTTCTATGCAAGATCCTGAAACGTTTCTTCACAAACATTTTGACCACGCATTCCCTCAATTTAAAAAAGAAATCTTTATAATAATCATATCTTCAAGCACATATTTTTAACCTAGTCTATTATAATTTTTTTAATGGGAATTGCTCTATAGTATCCTAATATTTGAAGATATAATCTATGCTTATCCCAGAACTACGGGTTTAGTTATGCATGCAAATGTCAGGTGACAGAAGACGCCTGAAGCACGAAGAAGACCAAAAACCATAAAATTTCCTTCAACAAATCCAATAGAGATGCATTCAATTACTATGTCTTAATAACAAATTCGAAACCAAATCATAAAGAAGGGGTCCAATGAATTGCTTGCTCCGAGACGATAAAGAATGTTTGGAAGGTCAAGCTAAGACAATGAAATTAATGTAAGATAAATCTCATTCTGAGGCCTCTGTAGGCATTACATTCCGTATTCCAGTACCTGAAGTTGACAGATGAAGAGGAGACACCAGATTAATTTGAGATATTAGGCCTATATTGTAAAAAACCAATGAAGAATTTTTAGGTTTGGAAAAAGAAATGGTAGTACCAAGCTGCTGATTTCTCGGTTCCAGCTCAGTGCGTCTGAACAAAAAAATAATTAAAACTGGGTAAGTACACAATATCAAGACATCACTTCAATCTGTTGCTACAATTATAAGTTACCGGTACTAGTTAATGATTAAAAAAAAATCCATAAAAAAACAGTGTGACAATGCTTCAAAAATAATGTAAGATCCAATTCCAAGTGCCATTCTGGTAATCGTTATAATAAATGATTTAATAATAGAAATATGATATTTTTTAAATAATCCATTTTTATAATTTATTGGTCTTATGAATGTTATTAGGTACTTCATTTCATATTTTGTTGTTTTGGCGTGTCTAATTTTAGTTAAATTTGCCTAACATTAGTGTAATATTCAATAAACTTCTTCAAGGAAATTCGAATGCCGGTATAGCAGGTCTTATACTAATAAATAATTATTACTAAAATAATAAAAAAAAATTGAAAGATTCAGTTTTATTATTATTTATTTTATAACCTATGACTTCATTTCATAATTTTGCTTTTTTAAATGCCTATTTCTTTAGAGGTAACCTGGCAGTAGTGTAACACCCAAATTCTTCAATAAATATCATTAGTAATATTTATTTTAAGCTTTAACTACATGCCATCAGTTAATTTTTGAATAGAATAGCTAGTAAAAGTGTAATTATTTCATACTTTAACTAGACCAGTGAGGTAATTTATCAAATACATAATTATTTTATAAAATAACAGAATTTTACACTTTAACGGTTACCTATACACTTAACGCTAATACTTTTTTCAGACTATCACCCTCATACAAAACTGTTAGTAACTTTGGGTTTAAAAACAAAGGTCCATAGTAATAATGTAGATTACTCCTACCACACAGTTTTTGAATAGGAAAGCTATAATTTAGACCTATTTACCATAATCTATACAAATAATCCAGAATTTTAATAAAACCTGCATTAAACAGGTTACGTCCTTTCAAAGTGAATCAATGTTGATTGCATCGCTTTAATATACTGTGTTGCTGTTAAGTGATAAGCTGAGAGGTTCTGTTGTGAGATATAGTATAATTGGACATTCTTGAATGGGAAAAGAGGATATTACACAATTCTCATTGTGATATAAAATGCAATAAAACAGCTTTAGTCAAACCATATTTATGTCACATGTGCGGAAGTTTATCAAAGTTTCAAATCACGTATTAATTTTTTGCAAAACATACACAATATCCCACATCAGCCAAAGAAGGCTTGTAGATGGTTCTATTGAAAGTGAAACAAAGATCATAATCCCTAGGTATATGCTGGTCAATCCTGCATTTACATCTCTTTCAATTACAGTTTCTATATGATTGCTTGACAGTTTCTTCCTTCACTAACCACCATTTTCCTCAAACCATAATGAAATGAATTGATCCATTTGCAGGTACTTACATTACCCATAGACAATTGAATCCCAAACTATAAAAAGGCATTTATTAATTTGGATTACATCCGGGCAACGTTTTCATAGTAAGCTAGCGTCAATATTAATATAATCTCTTTGGCCTATTACCCCTGATATAGTGTAAGTTAGTTTGGTACCTTTGTCATTCGCTGCGCAGTCTCAAACAATACACACACGGTAATGGCCAGGCAATCAATAGGGCAATGAGGTTTTACCCTTCACAATTGTGTTTCAAAGTCCCCCCTCCTTCTAATCTCTCACTATATACGAGTTCTGGTACAATTTCTTCCTGTTAACTTATAAATTAATTGGCTTTAGTATTCGTCAACATGGAAGTAGGCTTATTTATTTTAAACTTCTGAGTAGCCAGTAAACAAAAGATTTTAAATATACCTAAAAAATTATATATTACCTGAAATATATTACACTACAAAACTTAACGTAAATGGATATAAAGAGTTTTAGAAATGATAAAATAAATTATTAAACTTTAAATTAGTTTCACAATCGCTATTAATCTATCCTAGGTGAATTTCTTTTTCAATTAAAGTAGCTTTATATTTGTGAATAATATTAGTTATTTAGAAAAAAAAGTAATACCTTTTTGTAGAGAATATTTAACACAGAAAAATAATTCTTGGGAAAGGAATTCTGAAATAACATAAGCACTCTATCGGAAGCTTCTCTTAAGAAGAGATTATTGTTTTATGTAGAAACGAATTATTTCTAAATATTTCTAAAAAATCCACTAATTTTCAATACACTAATGGGGGTGGCCTGAATATGCCTTTCGTGCGTATGAAATTTCACCTTCACTGTTAAAAAGCATAGTAAGTAGGCCTGTATCCTAGTTTATTTCATTAGGCGTCACATCGACTTCAACGACCAACCGATAGAGCCTAAACCTTCTATTTACAAAGGTTTTTCCTGCTACAGCTAAGCCATTAATGAAGAGTGTGCTGTAATTATGAACTACATTTAACATTTTTCAATAACAAGATACATCATCCTCCATTACTCGTAAACTTTTAGTTCGTTAAATTTACTGCCTATTACAAGTATGTGGGCGGATAATGATTTGATGACTCTAATGATGTAGTGAAATCTTAGTAATAATAATAATTAAAAAAAAGAAGAAAAAAAGACATTTCTTTCACAAAGCCACAACAATAATTATATAGTATATAAAGATGCATATTAATATTTACTATTTTTAAAATAACTATAAATTAATTGTTAACTATGTCCACAAGCACTGGTTGAGCAAATTTTTATTTTGATTAATATTTTTAACAATTTTGTGAAATTTTAAACATTGATGAGAGTAGAAATTAATAAGGATAATAAATCACAACATAAGAAAGAACAAAAATATTATGTATACAACAATAAACCTGTTAAGTCATGGTTTCATAATGACTGGAAGTATTGGGGTGATTTTTTTCAAAATGGAGTCCCTATCCATCACTCTCGCAGTATACTGGACTGCCGATGATGGAGAGATCGGAGTTCGGGTCCTGGTCAAGTTCAATGAGAGTGTTTTTCCTAAATCCTTTTACACTTTTCCTCTACTCAAATATGGGTGCAATTCATGTATATTTAACCTTTCTCATCTGTGACACATTAACGCAATTTGTACAAATGAATACAACTTGAAAGAGTGGTAAAACGTGGAGCTAAAAAAAAGTGCTGAAGAATTTAGCACAGAACGTTGATACCACACAGGAGTGTGCAGCACATTTCGATATTATGAAATGGCTCCTCGATTAAGGTATAGTTCGGTGAAGGGGGAGAAGAATGAGTGAGGGGGAAGGGTTAGTGGGGGATAACGTGTACACATTTCAAGAATAAAGAAAATTATTTGTATTCATCAAATACAAGAAAATAGAGATTAAATATATATATATAATATATATATATATATATGTGTGTGTGTGTGTATTTTTTTTTTTTGCCGCCTCTGTGATCTAGTGGTTAGAGTTCCTGGCTACAGATTCATAAGTCCAAGTTTCGAACCCCAAACCTTTCTGTGAAGCATTAGGTCTGGAACGGAGTCAACTCAGCCTCTTGAGGCTAGTTGAGGATCTACTTTAATAAATAATTAGCGGTTCTGGTTTGAGAAGCTGCGATTTACGGCCGGAGGGTTCATTGTGCTGGCCACATGAAACCCTCTATCCGAAAATGTTGGCACTATCTTCACCAACATGCAGCAACCACCCGGTCATTATAGCTCGCGTGTTGGCTGGCGCTATGGAGTATTTTTATATTGATTTATTTTAAACAAAAGGATAAAGTTTTCTTAAAAAATAAATTTAAAAAGTATTATCTATATTGAGCTAAACAAAATTGACTAAAACAGACTCTTCCTATAGTAATTAATTAGACAAGTAGTGCGTAAGGAATACAAGTTGTATTTTAAAAACAAAAGGTCATATCATACAATTAAATTAAAATGGTAATCCACTTTTTCTTTAGACATAGTGTTCCCGGGAAATAAAAAAAAACGGTCGTTCGCCTATAGTTGTTACCGTCTTAAGCCTTGTATAGCTTAACTACTATTTGTATATTTGTTAAGAGTTTTTTTACTTGTTTTGCACTCCACTACTTGTATGTGCTATTCACATATTTACAATAATGGGTAAGGATGAGGAAGATAGAATTAACGGAACTCTTCTCTCTTCGCATTTGCGTGGACAGCCCAAAACAACATTCCAGGTATCGAACACATTCACCGGCAAACCAGATTATAGTATATTAATGTTTGTACCTGTGTGCCCAGCAGTGCGCTTTTTTAACACGTGTTTTGGTTGTCTGAAACAAGTGTCATTAAACGGTTTAAACAAATTCAAACAACATACCTTGATAGCTTCATATGTGTTTTCAACCTTGAAAGGTAGAAATTGCGGTTACTTGATGGCTTAGGGGGATTTTTTACCAGATAAAATTAATGTTAAAATACTTACTATACAATAAATATATGAAAATAATTAAAATAAATAATCATCACTATCCAAACTGTTCTAATGAAATATACTTTTTAATCTAACTACTAGTAAATACAAAATAGCTGATTCCCAAAATAATTCATACACTTTCAGGGAGTCCAGAATATAAATTATCTCCAAGAAAATGATATAACAAATTATTTAACAAAAGTTGGTTTTACTTTATGTTAAGTCTATGTAAAGCCATAAATGATAAACGTAATATTACAACTGCATTTATATACTACTTTTGATTAGTTGGATACATTAATTTTTGAGTTTTAATGGATTATAATAATAGTAGGTAAGTTTACATAGAAAACAAATATTATGAATTAAGTTAAAATAGAGTTAGTCCACCAAATGTGCGTGTTTAAATAATGTTATACATAAAAAATATATACCATTAGGTTTAATAGATCAACATTATATAATAAAGTCAACCCTGTGTTCTGTAAACAACTAGCTTTATACTCTCTAGGCATTGGCGTAACTAGGGTCGGTGTCACCCAGTGCGGTAACTCATGGTATGGTGTCACACCAATGGATCTCCACTCATACCAGACCATACAGAATTCTTATTAATGTTTTTTGTACTAATGTTACTCGTAAATCGTAATTCCCATTTATCATTGAAGGTAATGGCAATAGTAATAACATAAACAACTTGCAAAATTAAAATTACACCTTTAAATTACAATATACTATGCATAACTGAGGTATATTTACATCTTCATAGTTTCATGTGGTTAAAGTGAAAATTCGGTATGAAAACCATAGAATTCAAAGTAAAATCGTTTAAGCTAAGAACTACATCACAACTATGTTCATTTTAACTTGACAAATTTTACCGTTACATGAAATACATGAATTAGGTTTGCATAATCAATAGTGGCCCAAATAATGTATAAGTTGTAGACAAATACATATTGCAATATACTCACAATATTATAAATAAAATACTAGACAATTTGACCAAATCAGTAACTTTAAATACACCAGCAGCAATAAAAAAAAACACCGTGTACTTGTAGCACGTGCAGACGAAATCTGAAGTGTCATTGTTATAATTGGGTAATAAACAATACTCACATGCGCTTAGAAGGTTTAAAAAGCAAATTAGCATAGAATTGTACTGCATTGATACAGTACATGCAAGCTGTGCTTACGAAAAATATTTGTTATGTTTATAGTTAACCACAGCGATATTTTTTTTAAATAATAAATTACTCTACATAAAATTTGTATAGACAGTCACTTTAGTGTCACCCCCTTTGATGGTGTCACCTGGTGCGGTCCGCAATCCACTCATCCACATTACAAATTATCTTACACCATTAGCTAAATAATAAAATTGAAATATTTTTCCAAACCTTATGCATTAGGTTCCAAATATATTTGATAGAATCGGTGCAAAATTGTGATAGCCCTCATACATTTAGATGGGATATATTCACTATTTAAACTTCTATGAAATCCTGAAATCTTGCTATAAAAAATAATTTTTTGACAATATTAGCTAGCTCTCCTCAAGGCCTTGGCTGACTATAAAAACTACTTGTAGCTCAAGAGGTAAGCTACCAGAAGTGACTACTAACACATTTTTATTTTCTCTCGGCCCCACGGAGAGAGAAATAATGTTATCGTCAAAAAATCGAGCTTGAGTTTGATAAATGCATGAGCCCGTGAAACCGAAAAATTGTTTTTGTGATGCCTTCTGTCTGTTTCCATAGCAGCCTAGAGCAAAACATTTTACCGATCAGGATATTTAGGGTATCTAGGGTTTTTATTATGTTTACCAAAGGGGTTTTCTGAATTAGATATCTAACACTAAAATTAAAGGTAGTTTACTGAAGGGAACAAAGAAATAAAATCGATTTTCTCAACATCCAATCCAACGAATTTGATTAAATTCTTTATCCAGGCATTGTTTAACATTACAAACAAAATCGCTCTCCTCGATTTCTCATGAAAATGACTTTAAGTGTATTTTACAAAGAGCGGAAATTTACAATTTTGATCATATCACCACAACTATTTGAGATACAAAATAACTTATCATTGTACTGTTGTAGTACTTTTAAAAATAACAAGCTTTTATTTGTTATTTTTATTTTTATAAAATCAATAGTACCTTATCTACAAGAATATATATATAATGGAACACTTAAAAATTGAAATGGGTTGTTATGCTTTTTGGTGGAAAGAAATGGGGCATAACCCATTTAGAAAAAAAAAAACTCAGTTCACCCAGAGGGATTTGAACCCCGACCTCCTCATCTGTGAAAGACAGTTTATTGTGAGAGTGACGCCTTGGAGGAGCCTGGGTATCTCATAGAGTCTATAACACCATCCCAATTAGGATTGATCAAATCTAGGTATAATTTTTACTTTCTCGCTTCCTTACAGGTAGAAAAATTATGATAGTCAAAAAATCGAACTCAAGATTTTGACAAATTTAGACATTTCATACCCCCCACTCCCCCACCCACCCACCCCCATCCCCCACCCCCAAATAAAAAAATAATGGTTTTTTTAAATTTCCGTCTGTCTTGTCCGTCTCTCTGTCTGACTGTCTGTACCTCGGATTGGAACCTAAACTACTATACCAATCAGGCTAAAACTTGATATCTAGCGTTTTCATAGGGTTTCCCCGAGGGGATTTTGGAAATGGTTATCTAACCCTAAAATTAAGGGTAGTTTACTGAAGGGTAAAAAGAGAAAAAGTCGATTTTATCAAAATTGGCTCTAATAATTTTGATTAAATTTCATTTATAAACATTCATTAATATTACAAACAAAATGGCTACCCCCAATGTTTCGTCAGTAAGAGTTTAAGGATTCCGGTCTGATGCGTAAATTCTAATTTTTTATCATATCTCCGTAACTCTTTGAGATATTAAATTACTTATCAGTGAAAATATGTAGGTATATTTATAACACGAATCTTTTATTTGAAACCTATTTTTATAAAACCAATAACTTTAAAGCTATACGCAAATATATATATATATATATATATATATATATTTTAACTTTTCGAAAACTTAAGGTTAGGTATTGAGACCGTAAAAAATATATAACCTGAGATGTTGATGAATGTTGATGTTCCATGACCCCGCGAGCACTAAAAAGTTGTTTTTGCAATGACGTCTGTCTGTGTGTCTATTTAACCCTAAAATTAAAAGTAGTTTAAAAAAGGGCGAAAAGAGAAACTTGATTTTCTCAAAATAGGTTCTAACAATTTTGATTAAAATTCATATACAGTAGACCGGGTCATAACGGCCACTGGGGGGAAATGCCCACTAACTATATATTTTTTCTACAGTTGGTATGTAGCTATTCTTAGCGGCTGTATGGCCTTCAATTTGTCGCGCAAGCTCAGACGAATCTTTTACAGTAGCTAGCAGCAAGTGTGTGAAGTTTGGTGTATCAGTGTGCGTGTGAATAGCAAAAAACATTTTTCACGCGATTTCTTCAATAAAGAGCTAAGAGAGAGGTAAGGATTTAGAACGCCATAGTATTTATCATGCAGTACATCTCGATAGACAAATCATTGGAATATTTTGTTTGTCATGTATAGAATAAGAAACGAAAAACTGTTTGTGAGTAAACTGCATGTTAGTATTTTACAACAGAATGATCTTGAAACACTGTCCATATGGGGCCATTTTACCCCAGAGAGTGGCCATATGGGGAAAACTGCAGGAAATTTATGATAAATCATCTTGGGAGAGCTCTTACCAGAGATGATTTTTCAGCAATGTTCCCTCCCGTATATCTGCAAGCAGCAACAATGCACAATGCCATCACAGGTATATGTCCGTTTGATGAAAGTGTGTTTCCAAATGAAAACTTTTTTCCATCTTAAGTAACCAGTGAGCCTACACCAAATAAACACCTGACCATGTCTGAAGACATCACTGCGAGTAAAGACATGGATGAGCGAGAGAATCCAGATGACCCCAATTTTTCTCAGAATCCTAGTGAGCACAAAGATATGGATACACATGGCATTTATAATGAGATAGAAGACACTGGAGTCAATAATGATGCTCGTGAAGATACTGGAGGATCTATGAACATTCCCATGAATTGGTTTCAAACACTGTTGAGTCATCGATTAAAGAAAACTGCGAGGGAAAAACAGACGACAACAAATCATTAAAAGTGTTTCGAGATATGATACCTTTACCAAGAAAGGTAAACTCAAATCCAGGAAGCAAATCCAAAACAACAGTTGCACATCACCTAACAAGCCCAGAAAACATTAGAATAGTTAATTAAGCTGAGTGACTAGCAAAAGAGAAAGAACATATTTTGAAAATCGCAAAATTAAGTGCCCGGAAGGTCAAAAGAAAATAAGCTCTAAAACCAAAACTAACAATAAAGCTATTGTGCCTAAACCATTGAAAGGTAAAAAATTACTAACAGTGTGCAAGTCACCAACGGTAGCAATATTCCCTGATCCTTCTATAAGTGAAACCAATAAAAGAACCCACCCAAAGAAGAATTTGCAGGAACAGAATAGCTTTGGCAAATGTGCAGGAGACTTTTACGATGACGAAGAAGGAGAACCGTGAATTCAGTACAGAGGCTGTGACATATGGTTCTATGAAATATGTGTGGGAGTTTATGTAAAGGCAACATATGATTTTATTTGTTATGAGCGTGCCGGTTAAGTGATGTAAAATTGGTTTTGAACTTCAATTAACATTTTAATATGTGTAATAGTTATAATAAATAGCAGTATGTACAATATTTCACTATTTCCAATTATATTATTTCAGGAGCAAAAAAAAAATCTTAAGGGGTCGATTTTGCCCCAGCCTACTGTATTTGCGTTGATTAAGATTCTAAATAAAATGGTCATTTTCATGTTCCCATGAAAATGACATTTAAGGTACTTTACAGAAGCGTAAATTACCGTATCTCCGCAACTATTTGAGATACTAATTAACTTATCATTGCAAAATTGTATTAGTATTGAAATTAAAAAAAACTTTAATTTCAACTGTAATTTTATAAAACCAATAGTTTCTGAGTTATTGGCAATTATATTAATACAATTTGGTGAGCTTTAGCTGTGAAGAGATACTACTACTAAGGTTTTAACGTAATACATCTCTAATGCCACAGAGTAAGTAAATATTAGTAAGTATTTCAAAAAGTTGATGTTCTTTTTCCTTTAATCTCTTAGGGCAAATATTTGTAGAGCAATGGTCTATATCTATCATTTTAAATCCAATAATCAATATTTACCTATTTTATTGGTCAAACTTTATAATAAGGAATTTAATAACAATGCGATAACTATAAGATGTGCAACCCCAAATAAAATGTCAAAAATTTTAGTCGGAATTTGAGATTTTAATACCAGGTGTTGACCCTTGTGGACCCAATATCGATATTTTTTTATTGGGCCGAATATACAAATGAGGACTTTAATTCTTTAAAAATAAAAATATAAAATTTAAAACCTGGAGCAAAAAAATATTTTGACTTAAGTATAGTGCACATTTTGCTTGGGTTTGCTAGTATATTATTATTACTATTATTATTTCGTTTCACATATATTACGAGTTTTGTGTAAATATATCCATTTTTAAACAACGAAGTGAGAAAGTCCTTGCGGAGTTTCGTACAATTTATTTTACATGTAGTTTTAAATATTTTATAAAGATACAAAATTCATAGTATTCTTTTAGCATTATGTTTTACTATCCGTACGGGCTAGGGATGATAAAGTTTGAATTTAGAGGAAGGGTAACCACATTTGCAAGGAAAGAGAAAGGGAGAAACTATTTAGGAAAAACCACCCTCACTACGTCCGACTGGAATTGAACCACGATCTCCCCATCATTGATAATAAATTCTTTTGCGAGAATGAAGACATAGACTTGTCATAGGCATGAATAAGACATGTGGAACGATGGGAGGCTGTGTGTATGTTTAAACGGACATTATAAGCTTTAATAAATATTCAGAGTAAACTAAACAAATCCACGTCATAGTACTCAATATTAAAGATTCCTTCTTCAGCGTCGAACCTCAAACTTACCAATTATCAATCCGTTAGCGTAATTAGTACTTAAGTAGTTTGAGGTTCGAATCTTTGTCAGGCAACCTAGTGGTGTTTTTCAATCTCCCTCTACGAAAATGCGGGCTCAAACCTCCCAATTATCAATCCGTTAGCGTAATTAGTATTTAAGCGTATAGCCCGAACAGGGTAGTAAGATGCGGTGCTAAAATGGGTCGAGTTCACGTGTGTGTGGTTGTGTGATACCTTACCTTAAACCAAATTTAGTTAAAATTATAAACAACTATCTAAGCAGTGAAATAATAATAGTAAACTTGTTCCTCCTTTCTGTTCATATGTTTTACTTGCTATAGCTATATTAACCACACGTTTGTAAGCAATAAAGCTTAACATTTAACCGTCTGTGCTCTTTACTATTCATTCCGGCAAAATTGTATATTGCCAACACCTTTCTGTCCCAACATATTCTAGCGACCGAACGGATGCGCCCAGTTTGAAACGTCATATTCTTCTCTCGGATTTGACAACTAGAGGGCATGAAGCACCCGGCGAAAGATATCAGGGTTCGATCTGTGTTGGGCAAGGTTGTGGTATTTGAATACCTGCCGAGGTGTACTGTTGGTAGTTCTCACTAAATGGTTTCCCACTCTCCTACGTAAACGCTGGAACATTTACTTACTCCCCCTATACGCAAATGTGGATTCAACCTTCCCAATTCAGAATCCAGCTGGACTCGCGGATCTGCTTATTTCAATCTGTTGTAATATTTGGTTTGGTTGAAGTATACATAGAGAAGATCTAGCATCGTAAAGATTGTTAACTCTCTAAAAAGAGGTCATAGTGATAGATACCCAATTCGGTGGCCTCGTTGTCTATTGCACTACTCAAGCCGTAGAATATATTGCCGATTACGGGGGAGATTGAGGTTCGAATCTCGGTCAGGTGTACTGAGTTGTTTCGAAATGGTTTCCTGCCCTCCCTCCACGCGCAAATGCGGGTGCAACCTTTCCAATGCCTAGTCCATTAGCGTAAATAGTACTTAAACGTATTATAACCGGGACGGTTAGTAAGACACGATGCTAAAAAGAGTAAAAGTTAGCAAACTTATGCTAATCTGCATGGACGTGGTTTAGGAGGGCGAGTTACTGGTTTGGTGCCACAGTGGGGGGAGACAAGGGACTTCTACAATGATCGAACTCTTCCCTCCCCTTAACCCTACAACCTCTGTGGTTATATCGTGTGAGGGCGGCTTTAATTTAGGACGATACCCACGGTCATTAAGGGACTCTAGTTTGAGCCCATTCTGTCAATTGTAAGTTTTTGTTTTGACTATTTTGTTTATGATGTCAGCATCTCATAGTTAAATAAGTACAGTAACACCGCGGACTACAAGTCGTCAGTCTTGCACTAAGGTGGAAATAAGTGTAGTAAAGCCCAAACCGGTAGTAAAAAAAACGCTGTGGAAAAACAACTGTTTATGTGTAGATTCCAATTTTTATACAAAGAGACTTTTAGAAATTACAAACTTTTTCAGCCAACATTTATAAAATAATACTACAGTATCGGTTATATTTTATAGGTATATAATAGTATATCAAAATAGGTTGCTGCAGATCACTTGTCTTGGCGTATGAATACGTGAAAATAGATCTAGTTCCTATGAAACTGGGACTGTAGTTAGGTGAGACAGTGCTCAGCTGTCATGTTCATCTCTAATATTCGGTTAGAATTTCGTTGGGGTGCAGTGGGAATAAATCTCGATATTGAGATTTTCGATCTTGTTATTCTATTCTCTATTCTTGCATATATATATATATATATATATATGTTTTATCTCTTGCGTGCCGAACCGCCCGTCTGGGCTATCGACATATTTATATTAATGGAACAGGAATCTATAATAATAAAATGAAGTGTTTGTCTGTGCGTTTGTTCGTGTAGGGTGCCCACCAAAACTACGGCACGCAGAGATTTGAAATTTTTATCATAGGTTTACGGGAGGGGGTCCGAATACATTTTGGAGCCGGATTTTTAAATTTTTAATTAGGCTATTTTTTAACACAATACCACGGTGGGTCACGGGCAAAGCCGTGTGGGATTGCTATCTGTGAATAATTTAAAAGGTAAGTGTGCCATTATTTGCGTGAAGGTAGATAATGAACCCATCAATTCATCTGACTATATTTGAATTCCATCACTGGCAAAAAAATAGACTATGTCCTTGGGTATCAATCTACCGTCACAATGAATTATATACTTGCATGGATGGTCGCATGGTATAAGGTGTCACTTGACGGCTGATGAAAGAGTGATCAACGTTTGAAGCAAATGCGGGTACACATTCTGCCTTGTCTAGAAAAATCTTGTAGACCAGCAAAATGGTGGGGGTGCAGGAAGTACAACTGTTCTAACAGACATTAGCTTTGCTAAAGACATCTAGGTTCGAGTCCTGGTGTGCATGCCATCTAAATTTGTATACTTGCATCGATGGTCGCATGGTCTAAGATGTAACTAGACGGCCGATTAAAGAGTGATTGACGTTTGATTTTCTCACCACAATCAAATGCGAGTACACATTCTACCTGGTCTAGAAAAATCTGGTCGACCGGCAAAGCCCCTTCGAAAATGGTGGGGGTGCAGGAAGTATGGCCGTTCTAACAGACATCAGCTGTGCGCTAAAGATATAGAGGTTCAAATCCCGGTGTGCACACCGTCTAAATATCAGGCTCATCTAATTCTGATGGGGGCAGAAATAGAATCCCCAGCGGTGTAAACTGTAGGTATTTCTCCCTTCGGAACATTTTCTTAATCATCCCTACCGCACGTTTTGACAGAAAGGGTACGTGTCACACTTATAGTTATGGCAGGGGAGGTCGTGGGTTTTAATCTCGCTTGGGTGAACTGGGGTGGTTTTCTACTCTCCCTCACTCCACGTAAGCGCTGGAACATTTCTACCTTACTCCTCCGATCCATGATGGATACCTACATCCACGCATTTCGACGGAAAATACCAAACAACCAATTTTAGTAGACTTTTGGGTTGGGTATAGCGGCCCCTAACTGAGGATTCCGAGGCCCCTGATTGGGCATAATTAGAGCTGTGTCAATGCTCTCTGGTTGCGACATCACTGGGAAAAACCCATTACCACATAAGAGGTTGCGACAGTGCGATGACGTCCCAGGAAAAACCCATTGCTGAGGTGAGGGTTGCCAGAGTACTAGCTCACGGTTTCAAGGTCACGATCTATTCATGTCTCGACTCGTGTTGTCGAACCGCCAAACTGGCGTCAGGTATGAGTCATCATGGTTGCGACAGTTCGATGACATCATCGGGAAAACCCATTGCCGGGGGAGGATTGTCATGGTCAATGATCTCGTGTACTAGCTCACGCTTTCAAGGTCATGATCTATTCCTGTCTCGACTCGTCTTGTCAAGCCACCAAACTGGCGCCAGTCATCAGGGATAACACATTGACACACAGATGCGGAGGGTTGTGACATCATTCAAGGTCGTGTTCTTTTTCTGTCTTGTCGAGCCACCAAACTTGCGACAGTCACTAGGGAAACCCCATTGCCACATAAATGGGGAGGGTTGTGACATCATTCAAGGTCGTGTTCTATTTCTGTCTTGTCGATACTCCAAACTGGCGCCAGTCATCAGGGAAAACACATTGCCACACAGATGGAGAGGGTTATGACATCATTCAAGGTCGTGTTCTATTTCTGTCTTGTCGATCTGCCATACAGGCGCCATTAATCAGGAAAAACCCATTGCCACATAGATGGGGAGGGTTGCAACATCATTCAAGGTCGTGTTCTATTTTTGTCTTGTTAAACCGCCAAACTCCCGCCAATCAGCAGGGAAAACACATTACCACGCAGATGGGGAGGATTGTAACATCATTCAAGGTCATGTTTTATTTCTCTCTTGTCGAGCCGCCAAACTGGTGCCAGTCATCAGGGAAAACCCATTCCCGGGGAGGGTTGCGACATCAATCATGGTCACGATACGCTGTAGACTGAGCTAAGGTATCGGACTCTTTCAATAACTAATTGTATTAACTATTTCAAATATTGTCATAAATTTGGCTCTTTTGAAAAATGTAGCCCTATTAATGTGTATGGGCTAGCTCCACAATAAGCCCTATTTGAAACACATTGTCTCTCAAGTATGTTTAAAGATGACATAGGGAACTAAAAGAAATAACCTTTTTACAAAAATAACTCGATTGCAGTAATATTGTCTGCATAGATGAAGCAATGTTCAATATTTGTAACAAGGTATGGGTGACCTGGCGGTCTAGAGGTAAGGTGTCAGACTTTTGTCCTGGGGGTCCGGGGTTCAATCCTAGGTCCCAGCACAGATTTATCTGATCGCCAAACCCTTCCTTCACCTCTGACAAGATATGTATTAATCACAACTTGTGAATGTGGGGAATGCCAGGCCTCCACCGTGGTTCGGATTCCACGTTAAACTGTAGGTTCTTCATTTCATCTCACAATCACCCTACCATTACATATTAGCGTAAGTGCGTATAACCCGAACGGGTAGTAAGACGTGGTGCTAATAATAATAATAATAATAATAATAATAATGTATGTGTGAGTTAACTGAAATCGAATAAATAGATCCTTTAAATAAATAAGCAAATTACATTCTAGATTGAAGGAATTTTCCCTTAAATCAAATATACTTGTGGGTTTGGGAAAGGCGAGGAGTGTCATTTACTTCCCCTCACCAGGCACATATGTATATTTTAAAAGTAAGGCTATTATAATCAGGGCCCTGACGGGAAAACCCAATGGGAAGATTCCATTGGGATGACCTAGATGCAGATGGGAGGATAACATTAGAACTTAAACTTAAACGAGATGGGATGTAGAGAGGAGGACTGGATAGAACTAGCTTAATATAGGGATAGGGTGTAATGAAGTGGACCGGATAGAACTAACTCAAGATAGAGATAGGTGGTGTACTTTTGTAAGTGTGGCAATGAACTTTCTTGTTCCTATTGACATATATTAAGTAGGGGCCAATCTGATAAACGTGACTCAGTGCTTTTCATATGCAGCATACCTCCTAGACTAGACAAAAATATAACTTATTTGTCATAAACAAATTAGGTTCCTACATGACTGGGTAATATGGATTACAGGGAGAGACTTATATCGCAATGATTTTTTTTTTTTGTAAAGCCAGTTTAAAAAAAATAATTTCTTGGGTAGATTTGAAAACTAATTATTTGATATATTACAAAATATATTATAAGTCTAAAGAGAGATTTTTCTAATCTTGTACAAGGTAAAGAGACTTTTGTGATTGTATTTATATGGCCAAAATTGTTAAAAAAAAATATTTTAGTATGTCTTGACTCTTAATATTACTCCAAAGCAAGACAAACAACTTAATCTGGGGGTAAAGTTCTCGTCTCAGGACATGATGTTCATCGGTTCAAACCCAGCTGGGGTTGACGAATTTTTCTTGAGCGAGAAAAAATCCATAGCACAACTTCCTTCGAAGGGGATGTAAGCCCAGCCGTTTCATGTTAATTGTGTCATTTAAAAACACCTGTAAGGTATTTGAAAATACCTTTCCGGCAATATTGGTAGGCCCTTTCACACTCACTCATATAAATACTTGCGTGTTCAGAAGGTGCTCGTTAAATACCTCAAATAAATAAAATGGAATGAACATAAACCTGAAGGGTTTTTACTAGGAGCCATAGCCTGCCAAGTGAGATCAATATACCTACACAAAGATTATGTTTAAAATGTATATCTAAAGATGGTTTTATGTTATTTGTAAAATAGTGTAGTTTTTTCCCTGAAGAAATATTACTAATGTGTAATTTACTGATAAACTGAGTTTAAAAAATAATGATAATAGAGTAAATTATAAAGTATGTAGCTTATGTTATTTTTACCATTAGTGTTTCTGTCAAAATGGTTTATATGAACTAAATGGCACGGTGCACCACTCGGACTTTATCTTTTATTTTAAAATATATACTTTTACTAAAAAAAATACATAAGATCTGTGAAAAAAATAATAATATAAATTGTTGCTGAAATAGTCCACCAACGATTTTAAATGAATATACACTGTTGCAGAAACACTGAGAAAAAAGGACCATATCTGTCCTTCAAAGTACATAACATAAATTTCATATTTAAAAGTGCTCCATAAACGATGCGTCTGTCTAGAGATCAAAAACTATTGATTTTATAAAAATATGTTTCCGATTAGAATATTTTTATTTTTAATAGCACTATGACTTTACAATGATAAGTTATTTCATATCTCAAATAGTTGCAAAGATATGATAATGATTGGCTTCCTATAGTTCCCTTAAATTCATTTTCATGGAGAAAAACAGTTTTCAATTTATTTGTAGTGTTATACAATGTATAGATACAAAATTAAATCAAAATCGTTAGAGCGGATTTCTATGAAATTTGTTTTTTTTAATCTCTTTTTGCTCTTCAGTAAACTACCCTTAGTTTTAGGATTAGATACCTAATTTCAAAAAGCCTTAGGGGAAATCTTATAAAAACCCTAGATACTTTAAGTTCTAGACCTATCGGTAAAATGGTTTTGGCTCTAGTCTGAGATACAGAAACACGGCTACGCGAAAACCACTTTTAGGTTTCAGGGGGTGATGAAACGTCGACATTAATCGAAATCTTCAGTTCGATTTTTTTTGATGATCACATTTTCTGAGAAAGTAAAAAAGGTAAGCTCGAGATGACGGAATGTGAGGAAGGATTTAAGTGTGGAGTAGACTTATCCAAAATCCATTAATCCTTTAAAAATTCTAAGCGTTGAACGTAATAAAGAAAACAATCAAAGTTTTCTAACAAACAACAAATTAAGTTGACAACGCATTTGATGATATAGGGATACATTAAGTAAATTAACATACAATAAATACCACTCTAAATCTTTCTTGCTTACATTTACAACCAACGTTTACTGTCAAACAAATGACTCTAGCAAGCGAACATCTTAGAAAGTGTGGAAAAGAGCTCGAAACATTTTTTATAAGCTCTTACTTTTAAAAGCATGTATATTCTTATCCCGCTTCTTTTTGAAAATCAGCATGTCATTTCAGATATGTACTTCTAATGTTATCGCAAAAATTTAATATAGAGTCTGTTTTAAATGAAGGAAAAGATTGATAACAATTGTCAAAAACTTAAAATAAAAGTTATATTGTAATTGTTATTTGTTAAAATATAAATATATAGAAAAATATGCTTTCTTTGTTAGTATTTCTAGATAATAATACTCTTTAATATCCAAATTTAAGCGCATAACCCGATTGGTCGGTGCTAAAATAAAAGCGATACATTTATTTTTATAATATGCATTATTACATTTTTTCAACTAAAAATCAAATAAATAAAATTGACAGAAAATCTATCACAATAAAAAAGTATTTATTGAAGTGTTAATAGGCAAACCAATCCAAAGAGATTATAACAAAGCCAGATCCAACCAGATCATGAACATGATAGACAAATATATTTGTTTCCAAAACTTTTCTTTTATGAAAAAAAAAGCTTTTTTTTCTTCTCTTTTCTTCTCTTTTCTTTTTTTCTTTTCTTCTTTTCTTTTTCTTTTCTTCTTTTTTCTTCTTTTCTTCTTCTTTTCTTCTTCTTTTCTTTTCTTTTCTTCTTCTTCTTTTCTTCTTCTTTTTTCTTCTTCTTTTTTCTTCTTCCTTTTTCTTCTTCTTTTCTTCTTCTTTTTTTCTTCTTCTTTTCTTCTTCTTTTCTTCTTTTCTTCTTCTTCTTTTCTTCTTCTTCTCTTCTTCTTTTCTTCTTCTTCTTTTCTTCTTCTTTTCTTCTTCTTCTTTTCTTCTTCTTCTTTTCCTCTTCTTCTTTTCTTCTTTTCTTCTTCTTCTTTTCTTCTTCTTTTTTCTTCTCTTCTTCTTTTCTTCTTCTTCTTCTTTTTCTTCTTCTTCTTTTCTTCTTCTTCTTCTTTTCTTCTTCTTCTTCTTTTCTTTCTTCTTTTCTTTCTTCTTCTTCTTCTTCTTCTTCTTTTCTTCTTCTTCTTCTTCTTTTCTTCTTCTTTTCTTCTTCTTTTCTTCTTCTTCTTCTTTTTTTCTTCTTCTTCTTTTCTTCTTCTTCTTTTTTCTTCTTCTTCTTCTTTTCTTCTTCTTCTTCTTCTTTTCCTTTTCTTTTCCTTTTCTTCTTCTTCTTCTTCTTTTCCTTTTCTTTTCCTTTTCTTCTTCTTTTCTTCTTCTTCTTCTTTTCCTTTTCTTCTTATTTTCCTTTTCTTCTTCTTTTCCTTTTCTTCTTCTTTTCCTTTTCTTCTTATTTTCCTTTTCTTCTTCTTTTCCTTTTCTTCTTCTTTTCCTTTTCTTCTTCTTCTTCTTCTTCTTCTTCTTCTTCTTCTTCTTCTTCTTCTTCTTTTCCTTTTCCCTTTTCTTCTTTTCCTTTTCTTCTTCTTTCCTTTTCTTCTTCTTTTCCTTTTCCTTTTCCTTTCTTCTTCTTTTCCTTTCTTCTTCTTTTCTTCTTCAGCTTCTCATGAAACGTGGTAGAAATATTTTTTTTTTCTAATAAGCCGATTGTTTTCTTCCAGTCCACTCTCCATGTAGTTTTATAGGGATGTTCTAGCACAAGGATTACACTGCACTTCTCTTTGTGTACCCATGTTATTTAAATTCAGTGCTCAACTTCCTTTAAAATCAGGCCATTTCAAAAAAGAAGAGAAAAAACTAACTTATTAATATTTGTCCAATGTGATGTTGACATAACCTTGAAAACTGCTCAATAATTAAGTAATAGTAAAAAAAAACTCCACCCAGACAATCCAGAAGAAATTCACTATTAGGGTAAGAATGAGGAAGGTATAATTTATATAATAATGACGAAGTGTACCTCCATATTTATGAAAGAATAGTTAGAAACAATTAATGAAACACACCTTTGTAAACTAATACGGGATTCAAATCCTGAACTCGCTTTTACATACAAACCATCCCAGACTAGACTGATGGTTCTTTCCGCGTGCAGCTAATTTAATTGTTCAGGTGAATTTCATAAATATATGACTAAGATTGACAGAGCTACACGAGTACTGTAGTTGACTCTTACTTTAGAGTTATTCATCACCTGATTCCATCCTCTACCAGGTGAATTAGCAGGTGTAGATTATTTACCCTTTGTGTCTCTTCCCTAAAATGAATGTGGATTTATTTAAAAATTTAACATCCGAAAACCTTATACTAGATAGTATTTTGAAAAATCCCTCCATCTTACTACCTGCACAGGTTACACGCATATATAATAATTATTCTACTGGAGTTGGAATGAGGAATGTGGCATTTTAGAGGTAATGTAACCAAATTTGTGCACGGAGAGTGAGAAAACATTAAGGAAAAACTACCCTCAGTAGAGATGACTGGGATTTGAACCCCGATATCCCTGTCTTCAGCAGGCCAGTCCAACACGAGAATGATGCCTTAGATCATTCGACCACTGAAACAGGTTATTAAAATTTTATATGTCTGATAACATAAATTGTTACAAAATATTTTAGAATAAAAGATAAAATTAAGAAATCAAGAGTTATAATATTATTAATAATGTATATATCCGTATCCGATACCTTAGCCCAGTTGGTAGTATGTCTC
>JBCFYV010004191.1:0-23429 GCA_039000515.1 Timema cristinae | reverse complement strand
TTTTTTTTATTTATCTCAATAATAGGTTCATCTATACCCAATTAATCAATAAGCATTTTTCTTCTTTTAACTATATTTGGAGCTAAACCATGGACGTAATGATTTTAAGAACTTTTCAGCCTCTCACATCACATTAGACCATTCCTCAACCTTTCGCAAGCTACTGATCTGAGTTTTGACAATTTTTATTATAGCTTGTACAATACCATAGTCCAACGCCTTACCCTGTAAGCTTACTGTGACGGTATGCATTAGTTTAAGACCAAAGCCTTTTCTAACACTTAATCCCTTAATAAAATAAAGAATGGACATTTAATACTTAAGTAGGTCTAATAAAAACTGATTTATAATACAATTACAAAAATATATATATTACCCCCATACATAAGTGAATATTAATTATCTTATTAAAATAAAATAAATGAGGAAATTAGAACTAAATATAGTAGGGCGAGGGAAAACAAACAAAAACAAACATTAAGGCACACACACATTTATATGTCATTATACTCAGCTTAACATATATTCAAACATGATCGATATAGCAAATAATTTAAATATTAAACAATGCTCTTAGTAGCTAATAACTTTATACAGGTGAGCACAAATGATCTTTACACTTTCGAAAAGTTATGTAATGTAATTGATTTGCCCCTGAAAAGTATGTGAAAGCATTGACAATAATATCGTCCTAATTTTATAAACGTATCTTATTTCATTTAAATTATATAGTATATTAAATGGCGCTTAAAGCACTTCTTCTTCTAAGAAGGCAAAAGCCACTGATCAGTGACGTCACGCACGTGACACCAGCCAAGTCAGTTTGACAATATATATTTTTCAAATAATAACTTCCTCTTCTCGATGGTTCGAAGAGAGATTTTAAAATGTAACTTGAGTCTTTTTCCGGCTCTCGAAGCTTCGAGTAACACAGAGATGTTTTTTTGTCTTGTATTTTGTTTTTCTAAACTAAACCTTCTCGAAGCTTCCATGTGCAAGGAATATATACAAGGGATGGTGCAACGTAAAGGCAGTGTTAGTGTTCAGTTGGGAGTTGGGAGTTTGGCGTCTAGCAACACCTGTCCGCGCTAGCCCGCGTATAGTTCAACATGATCTATTTTCGCATTAATTAAACTGATTCAGCAATAAAAAACATGTCAAAATGAAAAGTGTATTAATCATAATTCTTCAATAGGCGCCCATCGCGGTAACGTAAATCCAGAACGTTACAATTGGCTTCCCAACTTAGGGGCACGAATTATCTCCCCGAGATACAGCACAATATACCTCCCCGAGATACAGCACGAGATACAGCACGAGATACAGCACGAATTATCTCCCCGAGATACAGCACGAATTACCTCCCCGAGATACAGCACAATATACCTCCCCGAGATACAGCACGAGATACAGCACGAATTATCTCCCCGAGATACAGCACGAGATACCTCCCCGAGATCGCCACGAAATACCTCCCCGAGGTAAGCAGTAGAGGACAACGCCGAAGACCGAGATAAGCAGTAAGCAACGCCGAGGACCAAGATAAGCAGTAAGCAACGCCGAGGACCGGGATAAGCAGTAAGCAACGCCGAGGACCAAGATAAGCAGTAAGCAACGCCGAGGACCAAGATAAGCAGTAAGCAACGCCGAGGACCAAGATAAGCAGTAAACAACGCCGAGATAAAGCAGGAAGCAACGCCGAGGACCAAGATAAGCAGTAAGCAGCGTCGAGGACCGAGAGAAGCAGCTTACCATCACCAAAGGAGACAAGGGGTGGAGACGAGTCTAAAGAAGATCACAGATAAGTCATCAACAGAAACTTAAATTAAATAGTGAAAAATATATTTATGTCATTTGTGCATTTTGGGGTGGAACAGTATACATTTTTTTGTGATTTAAATTAAGGGAACAATAATTAAAAAATGGCAGATTCAAATGATAATAGTGACGCTAGTAGCTATTCTGAAGAGGTAGAGAATGAAAATAGACCTAGGAACCAGTTAGATCTAGAACAATCAGATGAGGAAATAATAGAAAGTGAACAGGACATTGGAGAGTCATTTGCAGAGGGAGAGAGAGAGGGAGATAGGACAGAAAAAGAAAGAAATGTTATAGTAGATGAGGAAGAAAGAGAAAAGAATAGGAACAAAAAATGGGGCAACCTATAGTAGATTTAAATCAACTTATGAAACTGTTACAAGAAAGTAATCAGAAAATGTTACAGCAAATGGTAGCGAGTAAAGAGGAAACTAAACAGGAAATAAAGAAAAGCAGCCAAGAAACTAATCAGAAAATAGATAAAAGTAGACAGGAAATAAATGCAGTTAAACAGGAAATAGATACAAGTAGACACGAAATTAATCAAATAATATATGCAAATACCCAGGCAATTAATCAGAAAATAGATACAAATCAGACTAAACTTGAACAAATTAATAAAGAACTAAGTGCTAAAATAGAGTTAAGTAAGGAGGTTTGTGATCAGAGATTTGGTTATGTAGAGCAAAAAATAGATCAATTAGAGACGGTTCATCAAAACTTAGCAGTACAGTTAAATGAGGTAGACACAAAAGTGATAGAACAGGAAAAAGTAAAACAGATTTTGATTGAAAAGCATGAAAACCTAAGGAAAGGACAATTCAAGTTAATGGAACAGATTTCAGCCAATAAAAATAAAATAGAAACAGTAGAACAAGAGTCAATTAAAGGGTTAAAGGAACAGGTAGAACATACACAAACTAATGTTAAGGTAGTCCAACACAACCTTGAAAAAGAAATAAATGTGGTAAAATCAGTACTTGATTCTCAGCAAGACACAAATAAAATTTTAATTAAAGAACAGATAGATGGGATCGTAAATAAGGCAGTAGAAAAACTAGATAAAAAACTAACCGATTTTGTGGTTGAAAATCAAACAAATCTAGGGGAATCTAGTAGCTTACACGATACTACCAACTTATTTGCTAAGGGACTAAGAGAAACGTCATTAGCACTTATTCCAAAATTTAAAGGAAAGAGAGGAAATATCTCAGCAGTACAATACATAAATAAAGTGGAAAGAGTATTTAAAGGAGAAAGAATAAATGAAAAAGTCAAAATAGAGATATTTTTATCAGGCCTAGAAGATGAGGCGAAATCCTGGACAGATAGTATAGAGAGTGAATGGGAGACATACGAGCAGGCTAGGGAAATATTTTTGGAAAAATATTGGTCTCAAAATATGCAGGATGATTTTCTACAATTAATTTTTAATGGAAAATATAACGACAAGGATGGTACTATGAGTGAATATTTCAATAAATTTGTAACACAGGCGAAATATTTGCGATACCCAGTAGTAGAGGATAGATTGATAGGTCTTCTAATGAATCATTTTCCAACTCCAGTACAAGACGTTCTCATTAGCATAAATAAACAGAACATCAAAGAAGTAGAAAGAGTATTAATGGCATTTGACGATAGATATCAAAGAAACAAAGAAATCAATGATCAGACAAACAGATATAATATTGATAGGCATAGGCAATCAACAAACCCTCAATTCAAAGAAATTAATAATGGACAAGATAGGCAGAGATATCAAAATAATTATCTAATACCAGAGCAAAATAGAAAATATCCACATCCTAGAATAGAATATCGACAGGATAGGAACCAAGGACCTTCGAGGCAAATAAATTCGAGTGATCGACAAATTAATAGAAATAACAATACAGCTAACCCCAGATTCACAACCAATCAAGTACATCAACCTCCAAATTTTAATTATGTACCACCATTTTCAGGGACATCATATTTAAATGAGTATGACTCACAAAAAATATTTGATCCAGGAGGCAATTAAACAAACTTTAAATTTCGGATTATATAAATGTAAAAAATTAGCAGTTAAATTAAAGATTTAAATTTTAAATAAGTGAAATAAGGGTAACTATAATAATTTAGTTGTAGTAAGAAAAGTTTAAAATATAAATTTAAGTAAATTTAAAAAGCACAAATTCAGCGACGTAAAAGTAATATTTCCTGTGCAAGAGAAGGTTGTGCGTACTTGTAGAAATTGTAAAATAAACAATTATAAGTAGCAACAAGCAAGGTTAGAAATAGGTCATCAAACTAAATTACATCTTGCAGTAAAAAGATTAAAATATACAGCAGAGAAACGAACCCGGTACCATGATAAAAAGATTCTTAAACCTATTGAATACGCAAATGGCCAGTTAGTTCTCGTAAAAAATCATCAATTATCATCAGCTTTGAATAAGGAAGTAAAAAAGTTCTTTTTACTATATGAAGGACCATATCAGTTAAGATATCAAATAGGTCAAAATGTATACTTAATTCAAGACCCTGAGACTCTTAAGATTAGAGGTGTTTTTAATGTTACAGAATTTAAACCCTATTATAGCAAGACAGATATCTAAACATTTTTTCAGCTACATTAATTATAAAGGATAGGAACAGATTTTATTTACATGATTAAATAGTAAAATGACCATGCAAGAGTTCGAACCTGGACCTGTAGCTCAATAACTAACAAGAAGAGAGATACTAAAAGGGCTTTTTATTTCCTAGGAAATACGCAGTGGTTAAAATATACTTATATATTGTGCCACAAAACAAGCAACTGTAAACACCAACTCTGCAACTGCGTGTCATTTTGAAGTGAGTAAGGAGGGTGACACACCTCAAAATATAAATTGTAAAGAAACCATAAACGACCAAACATGAAAAGTGAGACTAATCTTTTAGTTTCTGAAAAGGGTAGAACTAATATTTCTTTTGTCAAAATGAGAGGGGGTCCTTATTGACGTGTAACTCGGTTCTATACTTGTCTTTCAACGACATTGTCATTCCTACGTCGCACTTAATACAGGTGGTCGGTCATCTATTGTCATTCCTACATCGCAAAGCTAAGACGACAACACAAACTGACTTTGGCCACGAAAGATAAAATCACTTATTTTTATTAGTTCAATAAGTCAGAGTCAAACCCGGTACATTAAGTATAAAATCTATAAGTATAAAAATATAAATTCTTATCAATTTAGATTAATAACATTTGGACTTAGCATAATTTTAGAAAGTTGTATAAATCAAAATAGGAGAACAGATAAGGAGGGGGCATGGACCCTTAGAAGCATGCAAGGGTTAACATCGGATAGAAGGTTAGGTGAGGGCTTGGATAAGTTTGTCAGCTGGAGGTGCGTGAAAGCCTGTAATCACGCGAGGATAGATTAGGGTCTAAGTATATTCTAAGAGTAGGTCATAAATTTTGTTAATTGTAAACTATTGTTTAGGTAATAATTTGAGTAAAAATTAGGCTAACAGGGCAATTTTGAGTTTAAAAAATTTATATAATTTCAATTTAAGAGGAAAGTTAGGAAGTTTTATTAATTAATAGACGATCTTGGAAATCTGAATAAATTATTATTTCATCAATGATGCATTTTTTTATAATCAAGATAAGGATTTTAATATTTATGTGGGGGGTTATTTTAATTCAATTAATTAAATGGCAATAAATTCAACGATTTTGATTCAGATATTAAAGAAATCACAGAGTAGGTTGATAAGCTGAAGAGTATGATCTAAGATATCTAGAGAGATTAATTTAGATATGCACTTGAGTGCTTATTACAGTATGTTAAGGTGAGTGGAAATAAGAGGTGAGTAGTCTTGTTTAAAAGCATTTTTTTCTTCCGACAGTGGAGTTGAGGTCTTTTCATTGAGGTATATAGGTTGAGAAAGTGGAGTTGAGGTTTTTTCAGATATGGTCTTAGCTATGGGCAAGCCATGATCTAGATTAATTAATCGTCGTTATGAGTTTAAGGATGGCCCGAGGGCATCTAGCAGCGTTAAGGAGATTAGGTTTATTGAGTAAGGAAGTTGAGGTTTATTGAGTAAGGTGTATTAAGCCATGAAGAATAATTTCATTTTTATAAGTGGTGAGTCAAAGGGATCACCAAAGTTCAGGTAACAGGTATTCACAAACATAGAGCTAGCACAACGCAGCCTTTAAGAGTCAGTTATAATAAATGAGGCAGAGACCTAAGATTTCCACTAAATAATATGCGATAAATATCCAATGGTTAATTCTGGATTAAAATTTAAAGATATTGAGGAGATTGTGAAGAAGTTTAAAAGGGTATTCTGTGATTACGTGATGTAATAATGCTAATGTATTAACAAGGATGAGAGCTAATTAGGGTGTTAGACCTAATTAGGCTACTATAAAAGATTTTATTATAATTTCATTTTTTAAATGCCTAAGGCTAACAGGCAATAGTCAAAAGATTGTAACCAACAGAAAGATGCAGGTAAAGATTTTTTTTCACTAATGTGAAATTAATTATTCAATTAAGAAGGGGGAAAATAATTTTCAATATTTTATAATGGTGTAATAGATAATTTCATACTGATTTCTAATGTGCTTTATGATTCCAAGATTATCGTCTATATATTTCAAAGATTTTAAAATTGTTTTGAGGTTAGGTATTCTCATAAATAAATATTTTGGTAAGGTGATTCAGATGTTCTATTATTATACTTTCTCTGTCCGAAACAATATAATTATATTATCTTTTAAGTGATTGGGTTTATTTTGTAAATTCTTTTTTGTGTTTTTAAGCTAATTATTTAGTAAATGTATTTTAAGTGAAGGCTCACATAGCGAATTTGGCCCTCAGGCTTTTAAGAGTATAATAGTGGCTCATATAGCGAATTTGGCAGTCAGGCTTTTTAAGGGTATGTGTAGCATTAAGAGTGTTTGTTAAGTATGTTAAAATAATAGTAAAAGTGGATCCGTGAAGGATCGTCATCATAATACTAATAATTAAAAGTGGATCCGTGAAGGATCAATAAAAAATGAATAAAAAGTGCAACGAAGTGTTTAAACCAATAAATGATTAAAAGACACTTTGATTAGTGACAATTATATTCCATTTTTTATTAAAAAGTTTAATGTATTTTAATCAATCTTAAGGACGTTATAGCAACGAATTTTGTTTTTTTTTAAATAAAAAATAAAAAACTTTGATTAGTAATAATTAAATTCAAATCTTTATATTAAATCCAAATTTTTATATAATAAACTTAGATTATTTTATTTCAATTAATTGTAATTATACTTAACAATCTAATATCTTGATATTTGATTTATCTAATTTCAACTTTTTGATTAATATTCTATATTTTAATGTTTGCTTTATATAACTTCAATATATATATATATTTTTCATGTAAACTTACAGTCGGAGAACACCACTTCAATATTATTATCATTCAAGAACAACATTATACAGAGTGTTCCAAATTATTGGAATTTATCCAATTTGTGAATTGTTATACAGGATGTTTCAAAATAATGTTATTTGTGAAATTTTATACAGGGTGTGCGAAAAATGATCATGTCGTCTTTTCTCGTCTTTTATTTTTTTTATCAAAGCGTATCAAAAAGTATACGACTAGGTCTCTACTTTCAGATTCACTTTGGGGGGTATTGTAATGTAATTGATTTGCCCCTGAAAAGTATGTGAAAGCATTGACAATAATATCGTCCTAATTTTATAAACGTATCTTATTTCATTTAAATTATATAGTATATTAAATGGCGCTTAAAGCACTTCTTCTTCTAAGAAGGCAAAAGCCACTGATCAGTGACGTCACGCACGTGACACCAGCCAAGTCAGTTTGACAATATATATTTTTCAAATAATAACTTCCTCTTCTCGATGGTTCGAAGAGAGATTTTAAAATGTAACTTGAGTCTTTTTCCGGCTCTCGAAGCTTCGAGTAACACAGAGATGTTTTTTTGTCTTGTATTTTGTTTTTCTAAACTAAACCTTCTCGAAGCTTCCATGTGCAAGGAATATATACAAGGGATGGTGCAACGTAAAGGCAGTGTTAGTGTTCAGTTGGGAGTTGGGAGTTTGGCGTCTAGCAACACCTGTCCGCGCTAGCCCGCGTATAGTTCAACATGATCTATTTTCGCATTAATTAAACCGATTCAGCAATAAAAAACATGTCAAAATGAAAAGTGTATTAATCATAATTCTTCAATAGGCGCCCATCGCGGTAACGTAAATCCAGAACGTTACAGTTATAAGAACGGAAAAGTGCACCCGATTAAATTAAAACATTTTCCAGTCGATACAGAAACCCTGGAAGCTTTTTCGCAGTTTAAAGTGACTCAATATGTGCTCCTCCATTACTACGGCGGAAAACGCTTCACACATTTTGTTTAGTGTGTCGGCGGTGACGGACTCAACGATGGCTGTGATTCTCTGCCCTAGCTCCAGCAAAGATCTTGGCAGAGGTGTGACAAATATTTTCTCTTTCACATAACCCAACATCAAGAAATCGTATGGGGTTCAGTCCGGTGATTGGGGTGGCTATCTCCCCACGACACGTCGTCGGTACGGTCACGACCAAGCCAACTCCCAGATAATATGTTTTTTCTGGTACAGTCAATCGGAAGTGAGGCGGTGCCCCATCTTGATGGAAGATGAATTTGTTTGAATCTTCTTCAAATAGAGTCAGAGGCCCAAAGGTAAGCATGTCGAGGTAGGAATGACCTGTTACTGGTTTTTCTATTAACAATAAGGGTGCGTAAACATTCACCCTCAATATAGAAGAGAAACACACTCACTTTGGGGTAATCTCTCACCTGATAGTTGCGTACATGTTTAGTAAAAACTTGATGGTAATGTAAATACAGATAACATTGTCTGTGTAGTAACAACTTGTTGGTAATGTAAATACAGATAACATTTTCTGTGTAGTAACAACTGATGGTAATGTAAATACAGACAATATTGTTTGTGTGTTGTAAAAACTAATGGTAATGTAAATACAAACAACATTGTTTGAGTAGTAACAACGTTATGGTAATATAAATACAGACAATACTGTTTGTGAGTGGTAACAACTTGTTTGTAACGTAAATTGAGATAAAATTGTCTGTTTAGAAACAACTGATGGTAATGTTAATACAGATAACATTGTCAGTGTAGTAACAACTTGATGGTAACGTAAATACAAATAACATAGTATAACATTGTGTGAGTAGTAACAAATTGATGGTATTGTAAATACAGACAATATTGTCTGTGTAGTAACAACTGATGGTAATGGTAATTTAAATACAGATAACATTGTCTGTGTGTAGTAACAACTATTGATAGTGTAAATACAGACAAATTTGTTTGCGGTGTAACAACTGATGATAATGTAGATAAAGACAACATTATTTGTTTGTAGTAACAACTGATGATAATGTAAATACTGACAACAATTTTTGAATAGTAATAACGTCATTGTAATGTAAATACAGATACCATTGTGGGAGTAGTAATTACTGATGGTAATTTAAATACTAACAGCATTGTTTGAGTAGTTATAACATCATGGTAATTTAAATACAGATAACATTGTGAGAGCAGTAACAACTGTTGGTAATGTAAATAAAGACATTATTTTGTTTTAGTAACAACTGATGTTAATGTAAATACAAACAATATTGTCTGTGTAGTAAAAAGTGTCTGTAATGTAAATACATACAATATTATCTTTGTAGTCACAACTGTTGGTAATGTAAATAAAGACAAAATTGTGTGTGTATGTAGTAACAACTTATTGTAATGTAAATACAGACAATATTGTCTGTGTAATAACAACTGATGGTAATGTAAATACAGACAACATTGTCTGTGAAATAACAACTTATGCAATTTAAATACAGATAATATTGTTTTTGTGTTGTAACAACTGATGGTAATCTAAATACAGACATAATAGTGTGTCTAGTTAAAAGTTTGATGGTAATTTAAATATACATTTATTTAAATATTGTGGATGTAGTAACTACTGTTGGTAATGAAAATACAGACAACATTGTGTGTGTGTGGTATCAACTTGATGGTAATTTAAATACAGATACTATTGTATGTGTAGTAACAACTTGATGGTAATGTAAAGACAGGAAACATTGTGTGAGTAGTAATAACTATAAGGTAATTTCAATACATGCAACATTGTGTATGTGTAGTAACAACTGATGTTAATGTAAATACAGACAACAATGTGTGTGTTTCGTAACAACTGATGGTAATGTAAATAGAGACAATATTGTGTCAGTAGTAACAACTTATGGTAATGTAAATATAGATAACAAATTTGTATAGTAACAACTGATGGTATTGTAAATACAAACAACATTGTTTGATTAGTAATAACGTCATGGTATTGTAAATACAGACAACATTGTTTGTGTTATTTTATGCTATCAATGTGACTATAATACTAATCACTTTTTGCACACCATTTTGTACATTCATATTTGTCGTATATGTACTTAGCTTTAGACATGTCTGACAGCACAGTCTGTCTTATAAAACAAATTACTTAATTACTTTCGAGTACTACCACATTTAAGTGTTTCTAGGTCTATTTCATTTCTAATTATTTACTTGAGATAACTAAGTATCTCTTTACTTATTAATCTGGCAAACTTATCTTAATGGTGAAATCTTCCTAGGCAATAACATTTGCATTTACTTCAAATAAACTAAATACAATTTAATTTCACAATAAATAAAATATAAATAAATAGAAAGATTTGTGTCTGTTTAAATTATTTTTGATTATACTATGTTCAGATAACATTGAATTAGTAACAACGTGATGTTAATGTAAGTGTAGCAACAATTTGATGTATAAAATCTAAATACCTTATTGATGCAAGTTTGTGATTTACCGTGGCGTAAATTTCGGCGAACCAGGCGTGCCCGGATACTGCGAAACGCTCCACGGACACGCCGGCCTAGCCCTCCGCAAAATCCACCGAAACATCCTTTGCTCATTTTGGTTTAATGTTTAATTTATCTGAATTTCTTTCTCACAATCACAAATTTACATCTTTAATGGTGCTCCGAAAAGACACCACTAAGATTTATTATATTGCTATGCGACGGCTATAATTGCAATAAACAATTGAATTTATAGAGAAGAGCACTCTGAGTAGTTCTGGGGTAGAATGACATCGATATAAGTTATGAATACCCACAATATGGCATTGTGGGGGTATTACGTCATAGCTTACAATTATTTAATATGGAGAAAATTGAATTTTACACGTTAATACGTATGCATTTATAACTAATTAAATTATATAAGGAATGTTTATGTAATCATAAAAGCTTAAAATGTCCGAATATTAAAGTGAAATTCCATAAAAATTGCACAACTTTAATTAATTACCACCTAAGTATGGAAAGTTTTGGCGGCTACCCAAATATAAGCGTCCTTCCAAAATGATGTTAAGGCAATATTATATGTCATTATAAGATAGATACTTCTCTAATTAAAACGAACTATCGTGTAATAGTTGCAAATTAATAAATATTGCTACATCATTATTACATGTTTATTGTAACAAAATGTTTTATTAGTTTTTTTATGTACACTTATGAAATATTATAAACAGTGGCGGTGAATCTTATTTGTGTGTGTAAAGGTGAGGGCGTAGATTTAAAGACTTTATTTATATTATCGAATACCCCTTACCCTTTCTTCCCGGAGCTGTAGATCTTAGACCAAGGGGATGAGGCCAGGGGGTGGTGTAAAAACTTGAGATATTGCTCTAAACTGCCCAAATAGAAGGCCATAGAAAAATACAGTTTCCGCTATTATTATTGTAGGACCATCACCTACATTTCGGGCATGATATAATTTTTTAGAAGAGGGCTTGTGCCCCTTTCTCCATATGGCTATATCTGAAGTTCACACTCTATCGAAGAGAGAGAAGTATTTTTCACCGTTATTAATTAAATAGGTGAACCGTCATTCTGAAATGTGTTGGTGAGAGAGATTCTTTCCCTTTAATAAGGGGGCCTTCCACCCCCAAGGCACAACACATTTGAAAATTATGAAGATGTGATTTCTTAGTTAAATTGTCTGGTTTGGAAATACTTTAAATATAAAAGTGTTTTTGAGAAAATCTAAATGTCGGGGAAGGGGTATGAGGGGGTGGGGGGGCTATCTTCCCGCGTGCACAACTTATCCTTAAAATGAAGTGGTAAGGATTTCTTTACTAAAATCATTTACGATGGACACACTTTCAATAGAAAATTGGAGTCTAAGAACATTTGACTTTTAGAGGGCTCTGTCCCACATATGCAATTACTCATTAAATAATGATGGAAATGGTATTTATTTGCTAAAATTGTTTGGGATGATCACACTTCCAAAAGATAATATTTTTATGGAATAATTATAATTTGGGGGTTTTATAACTCCCAGTCACAACTTTTCAGCTAAAAATTGATTGATATTTAATGTATTCGCTAGCATTCTTATGGTTGGACACACCTTAGATATAAGAGTTATTTTAATTTATGAAAATGGTAAACACTGTCACGCTGACGATGAGGCCATAGAAACTTCTCCAGAATATATCTACTATTTAAAGCAATATTATATCTTCACTGCAACTAAATAAAGCACATAATAAGCAAAGAAAAAATCTTAAATGTAATTATTATTGATAAAAGAGCCAAGTTTTACGTACTATCATATTAGTATAAGCAAGAACACAAGTGAGAGATCTTTTTGTCATTGTATTGATGTTGCATGATGAGAACTGCTAGTCAAAGTACGTTAAGGGTTAAAATTAAACTATTTTAAAAGTTATTTTGAGTTGTTCCACCCCTACCCCAAATAAACACATTTTTTCAATAAAGTTGAAACCAACATTAAAAAAAAAGAGTAAAATGGTATAATATTGCAATAGTAGACAAAATAATAATTTCCAATTTCCAAAATTCATAGCACCGATTAATTTAATTACGGAAAGATAATCAAATACCGTCAAATGTGGATGCTTTGTTACAGAAAACACCATATTTGTCGAATATTTTCTAAACTAATCCGTGTACAATCATGGTTGTATTTTTAAAATCATATGACAAATTTGTTCTATCAATATATTAGTAATTAAAAAATGGACCTGTCAATTTTTACCTGATAATAATTTTGTACGCCTTTTCAAAGTAACCCCGCAGGTTACATTGATCACATATTTAAAAGCATTTTGACAGGCACATTATTTCAGTTAAGACTTTGTTTAGTAATAGCTGAATAGAGGGGAATTTGATGAACAATTTAGCTATAATAGATCTATATATAGACATTGGTTAAAAATGAATTGAGCAGGATCAAAAAAATGAGCGACTTAACTGATTTTCCACAAAGGATTTTATTAAACATAATGTAGGATTCTTGTTACATTTTAAACATTGTAAATACATTAAATTTTTCATAAAGTTTTAAGTATTAAAAAAACTTCTTGGGTAAATTTTTTTTCCGTTTTCTTAAAATTATAAAATTCACACTCCAAGCTATATGCAAGATGTTCTCATTTCACTGTATATCCTTAATCCAAGTTCAAACCAGCAAATGCAATGATGTTAAAATTCATAATGTCACTATTGTTTGCTGTGGCGGTACTTGAATGATATCTTATTCTTCAATATCATCACGGTATTCAATATATGTCCAAATAAAACCACCGAGAGTATCTATGGTAAATTTAACTATGAACCCAGTTGGAATTTGTTCTCTCACCTGTCCAACAAAATGTTTCTTAATCTCCTTCAATAAATGTTGAACAATTACCCCGGAAGTTAATTTTACTGGTAAAACACTAGGTCTTGAATCAGATAACAAGATAGAAACATCCATAAATGGTTCTAAATCGGACGACATATCGGAGTCTTCAGCATCAGAGCTAGATGGAATATCACCGGTGTAATTTTTTTGTTTTTTTTTCCTTTGATTTTTTTTATTACCAGCCACTATGGAGGTAAAAAAATTCGTGACATTTATTGACTTTTTGTACTCCTCAAAACCAATACTGCCGCCCGGTTTTACAAATAAATTTGTCCTTTTTGATGCCCTTGCTTTTGGACCCTTGCGCAATTCACTTACTTAGCATTGTCATTAAAACCTTTTCCATTGTCATAGGAGGAGTATGAGCCTGGTCAAGATCATCTTCGAAGTTTGGGCTTTTCTCAGCAGTTGCTGCAGGATCAGGAAGCTTATTCAAAACACGTTCTCTACCAAATGGTCTAATACCAGTGCAAGTAATGATATTATATTGTCTTTTGTTTAGGTAAACACCCACAACATAATGTGTGCAAACGATTGGACCTCTGTAGGAGATGATTTTTATACACTTGTAGTACATATTACTTAATTACATGATAAATAAACTCATACGAATAAGTCAAATAATTAATTTAATACAGTTACAGCCTTTAGGATTCTCCTACGAAGCCATAGCTTTTGAACAAGCATTTTACTTGTATTGTGACGTCATTTGTACACACAACGTTTGAGCTGGACTCAACCAATAAACTATGTGGCCATGACGTCACTAATGGTAGAGGTAATTAATTGTTTATTGTTGTTTACGTTTAAGCTAACTGATCCACGATGAAATAACTGGTATCAATTGCTATGAAACTGGAAAATAAATTTAAAATATTTTTATAGTTGGTAAAATAAAAAAATAGTATGATAGTCATTAACCCTACAAATTTGGTTGAATATTCATTTTTTGGGACATTTTTTTCTACTTAGAGTAGAGAAAATGAAACCTATATTTTGTGATCAAAATAATTTAGAAAATAAAAAGCTCTTGCGGAGATTTATGTTATGTTTTAATGTATTTTATTGGAGAAGTATGTACAGTACACTAGAAAATGTTTGCTTTGTTAAAATTGTGGCTTAACAGGAGTGTTTGTATTTTGCTTGTAAAATTATTGTTATAATTATAATATACATAATAATGGTGTTCATACGCTCCAAAAGTGTCTGCTGAAGGAGTGCCCCTGGTGGTGAACGCCACAACCAATAATAGGCTGCCAGTTGTGAAGAGTTGAGATGGCCTGGCTTGTGAAAGTCACTGTGACTTGATGATAGCGTCAGGTAAGATGGTCGGCGCAATTGTTGTAGTTTTGTCGCCAAGTTTCGTGGTGTTTTGGTGCTAGTTTACACCCTGTCAAAGATTAAATACAGTCCACAAAGTTTTGTCTAACTGGAAATCACGTTAACGATTCTGAGAGTTCAGTTAAGTTCGTGGTTTCAACAAATGGTATATATGAGTTTTGTATTGGTGCTCCTTGATTGTTTTTATCATTGATACTTTTAAAACAAGGGTTATTAATCTATAGAGTAGCGATGAGGACAGTATTTTTTTTATAGACAGTCCACCTAATTTAGGGTGGAGAGAGAATACTGTGACAAATCGTATTTGAAAATCTACCCATGCCGAACGGAGCTGAGATTGGAACTTTGACCTTCCAGTAAACGGCGGTACAGTCTATTGATGCCTTAGACAATATGATCACCCATAGGCACTGGTATTGGTAAGGGTTACATGGGTGGCATGAGTACACTCCTCCCTCATAGTTTTCTTAAGGCCGCGGGCTGGATTCCTGGTCTAGTTGTAATTTATTAACTAATTTAAATGAATTTGTATGCATATAACAGTAGGGACACTTATCAACTATCAGGGCACTAAGGGGAAGTTCCCCTCCCCTCCCGCGCCGGAGACTCGCGGACGTGGGTTCTATCTCTCTGTGTCTCTCTCTCCTCTATTTCTCTCTCCTTCAACACACATGCTCGTAGGAATACTGAGTGTTGTGGGTGGTGATGTGTGCCCCCCTCACCCCTTCCCTAAAGTATGTTTGAGTTCTCTCCCTCTCTCTCCCACTCAATCTGGATATAGGTAGGAATACTGGGACAGCTAGGGGAAATATGTTGTGTGGGATGTAGCTATACCTCTTATACATGCATCATGTACTGGGGCAGCTAGGAGAAATGTAGAGAAGGTAGGCAGGCCGACGTCAGGGTGAGGGGGATGTGTTGCAGCCCTGCTCGAGGACGAGGAACTTTTTTTGCTCTCCAGTCGTCCCCTCCTCCAAGGCCGTGCCGGTAGCTAAGATGTCGGATATGTTTGATGGTTCGAATCTTGGTCAGGATGAACAGGGTTGGTTTTTCTACTCTTTATTCAACCTCATTTCAGGAATTCAAAACCTAAATTTTTTTTTTTTTTTCAAATTAGATAATGTAATTCAATTCTATACTGTACATTTCACTTCATGTTACATTATATTCAAAATTCGTAAAAAGGGGAGATCGAGGTTCGAATCTTGACAGGGTGAACTGAGGGTTGGTTTTCCACTCTCCCTCCAAGAAAATGTAGGGTCCTAGTTCAACCTTCCCAATTCCTAATCCATTAGCGTAGGGGAGATCGAGGTTCGAATCTTGGCAAGGTGAATTGATGGTTGGTTTTCCACTCTCCCTCCAAGCAAATATAGGTTCCTAATTCAACCTTCTCAAATCCTAATCCATTAGCGTAAGGGAGATCGAGGTTCGAATCTTGCCAGGGTGAACTGAGGGTTGGTTTTCCACTCTCCCTCCAAGCAAATGTAGGTTCCTAATTCAACCTTCCCAATTCCTAATCCATTAGCGTAGGGGAGATCGAGGTTAAAATCTTAGTCAGATGAACTGAGGTTTGGTTTTCCACTCTCCCTCCTAGCAAATGCGGGTTCACTTCCTCTAAGCTAATATGGGTGTACTTAGTTTAAAAATTATTCATCTCCATTTCAGGTATTCAAAACCTAAAAAAATTTTAGAATTAAAACGAGGAGATCGAGGTTCGAATCTTGATCAGGTGAACTGAGGGTTGGTTTTTCCACTCTCCCTCCAAGCAAATGCGGGTTCCAAATTCAACCCTCGCAATTCCCAATAAGTACTCTGAACGATTTTACACTCTCATCATTGACAAATGATGGTACATTTGTTACATTGTGAACGTACAAATTTGTGTGTGTATATCATTCTATCTGTCTTATATATTCAAAATTCGTATAAGAATTTAAAAGAGGAGATCCAGGTTTGAATCTTGGTCAGGAGAACTGAGGGTTGGTCTTTCCACTCTCCCTCCAAGCAAATGAGGGTTCCTAATTCAACCTTCCCAATTCCCAATTAACACTGTGATTGATTTTACGCTCTCGTCATGCATCTGGAGCTATAAACTCTAACCGTGATACATACGCGTATAGTCTTTCGCTCGCTGTAGGGAACGACGGGTTTGGGAAGGAGAGGCGACCCTTCCCGCGACCAGAGGAAGTTACACACACGCGCAGAGACGGTGGGAAACGAGGGGTGAGGGGTGACCTCCAGGACACGAGGATCGACCCTCGAGGCGTGTTAAGGCGGACTCGCAAAGTCCGAGGGTTTGATTCCCAACCAGGCCAAGGACTCGATTCCCAGCTGTCTCCCTCCCGGGAGTCCGGGCTTGGTTCCACAGCTACGAGAGCTCTCTCCTGAGGGTCCGAGCTTCAATCCCTGGAAACATACATATCCTCCACAGAACATGGATTCAGGCATGACCGAGATACTAGAAAATGAATTCCTCTATATTGAGATAGTCCTATTCAGTCCGCCTCACTACAGCCTGAGCTAGTCCTATCCAGTCCAACTCATTACACACTATCCCTATCGCGAGCTAGTTATATTCAGTCCACCTCATTAAACCCTATCCCTATCGCGAGCTAGTTCTATCCAGGCCACTTTATTACATCCTATTCCTATCTTGAGCTCGTTCTATCCAGTCCACTTCATTACATCCTATTCCTATCTTGAGCTAGTTCTATCCAGTCCACTTCATTACATCCTATTCCTATCTTGAGCTTGTTCTATCCAGTCCACCTCATTACATCCTATTCCTATCTTGAGCTAGTCCTATCCGGGCCACCTCATTACATCCTATCCATATCTTGAGCTAGTTCTATCCAGTACACCCTATATCTATCTTGAGCTAGTCCTATCCCATCCCTCTCATTACATCCTATCTTTATCGTGAGGCAGTCCTATCCAGTACACCTCATTACACCCTATCTCGTGTTAGTTATATTAAGTTCACCTCATAACAGCCTATCCCTATCTTGAGCTAGTTCTATCCACTCCAACTCATTACACCCTAAGCCAGTTATATCCAGTCCACATCATTACAGCCTGAGTTAGTTTTATCCAGTCCACCTCATTACACCCTATCCCTATCTTGAGCTAGTTATATTCAGTCCACCTCATTACAGCCTATCCCTATCTTGAGATATTTCTATCCAATCCACCTCATTATACCTTATTCCTATCTTGAGTTAGTCCTATCCAGTCCGTCTCCTTATACCCTATCCCTATCCCAAACCTTCTCCGAGGCCATGCCGGGATCCCCTTAGCTAAGATGTCGGGAACCTGAAGGAAACATACATGTCTCTCCCTCCCTCTCCTAATGTATCACGGACCAGGAGCTCTGTCATGTGCTCTGATGTTTTTTTTTTTGGAACAGGGGTAACCTCCGTCTGTATGCATCGTTTCGAAGATTAGAGGGGACCCTTACACGAGAGGAACTTGCCGAGTAAGGTCAAGGCTGATTGGGTAGTGTGGGAAAATCCAAACGTTCGATGTAGAGGGGGACATAAACGAGGAAACATGTTGGTTTTCTCTCTCCCACCACCCTCGAGCTGAACTCTGCTTATCTAACCCGCTTAACTCCTTTCTTCCCTCTCTAAGAAGGACTGATGGACGAGTATAGCTTGAGTCTATAAGAGTGATGAAGCATGTTAGTTGACGCGACGAATTAATCTCAGTTCTCTAGACCGGAGACGTGACTGATATGAAACGTTACAAGCGTCGAGGAGGATCGAACCTCTGAACCTGTAGGCAGTAGGAGGGCTAGATCATGTAGCTGCTCTCGACAATCATCCCTTAGTTTGCCATAAATGTTCCACCATTCGTCTCTCTCTCTCGAACAAAGGTTCAGCCGGATTTCAACCATAGGTAATATAGATTTACGATCATGAGCACGGCTCAGGTATATGCATTGACCGAGCGCTAGAATTAGGATGCTACCAGAGGTGAGCTCTCCTGGTTATCGTACCAGGGGTTTAACGAGCCTGAGTGCGTTTGGCTGGTTGCGGGAGAACTTTTACGGTAAGAGTATCATGTCACCTGAATGCTACCCATTCATATGGGAGTTTATCTAGACTCAGTATCATTATTACCTTATTTAAAGTCGTCGTCTTACGCTGATGTTCTAAGAAAGATTCAATTTGAGAGGAAGTGTACCTGCATTTGCGTGGAGTGAGAGTAGAAAACCAATCCTCTCAGTACACCCGGCCGAGGTTCTAAACTCGATCGCCCCATCTTCAGCGGTCTAGTCTACTGAGAGAGCGACACCTTTGACCGTGCAACCGTTGAAGTGGGTAATTACGACATTTTATCGGTAAAATGATACGCGGTATAAAACATTCTCTAAATCGCGATTTTCCCTCAATGAATGGCCAAATAACGTCTAAATACATTAGAATGGTTTTGTCTTTAAGCGTCAACGCATGTATTTAGGTGACTCTTGAAAAAAAAATATATTTCACGTTAAGATTTCTACATTCGGAACATACAGTGCAAATATATCTAAGATTCGATGACAGAGATCATGGTACTGGACGGTAGAACCATTGGGAAGACCTGGACACACAGATAAGAGGATAACATTAGATTGAATCTGAAAAATATTAGGCGTAATGAGGTGGACTGGATATAACTAGCTCAAGATAGGATGTAATGAGGTGGACTGGATAGGTCTAAATCGAGATAGGGATAGGCCGTAATGAGGTGGACTGGATAGGATTAGCTCAAGATAGGGATAGGGTGTAATGAGGTGGACTGGATAGGACTAGCTCAAGATAGGGTGTAATGAGGTGGACTGGATAAAACTTGCTCAAGTTAGAGATAGGATGTAATGAGGTGGACTGGATAGTACTAGCTCAAGATAGGTTGTAATGAGGTGGACTGGATAAAACTAGCTCAAGTGAGAGATAGGATGTAATGAGGTGGACTGGATAGAACTAGCTCAAGATAGGTTGTAATGAGGTGGACTGGATAGAACTAGCTCAAGATAGGATGTAATGAGTTGGACTGGATAGAACTGGCTCAAGATAGGGATAAGGTGTAATGAGTTGGACTGGATAGAACTAGTTCAAGATAAGGATAGGATGTAGTGAGCTGGACTAACTCAATATAGGGATAGGGTGTAATGAGTCGAGCTGGATAGGACTAACTCGAGATAGGGATAGGCCGTAAAGAGGTGGACTGGATATAACTAGCTCAAGATAGGGTGTAATGAGGTAGAATGTATAAAACTAGCTCAAGTTAGAGATAGGCTGTAATGAGGTGGACTGGATAGAACTAGCTCAAGATAGGGATAGGATGTAAAGAGGTGGACTCGATAGAACTAGCTCAAGATAAGGATAGGATGTAATGAGGTAGGACTAACTCAAAATAGGGATAAGGTGTAATGAATGGAGCTGGATAGGAATAACTCAAGATAGGGATAGGCCGTAATGAGGTGGACTGGATATAACTAGCTCAAGATAGGGTGTAATAAGGTGGACTGGATAAAACTAGCTCAAGTTAGAGATAGGCTGCAATGAGGTGGACTGGATAGAACTAGTTCAAGATAGGGATAGGATGTAAAGAGATGGACTGAATAGAACTAGCTCAAGATAGGGATAAGATGTAATGAGGTGGCCCAGATAGGACTAACTCAAGATAGGGATAGGGTATAATGAGTTGAGCTGGATAAGACTAATTCGAGATAGGGATAGGCTGTAATGAGGTGGCCCGGATAGGACTTACTCAAGATAGGGATATGGTGTAATGAGGTGTACTGGGTAGGACTAGCTCAAGATATAGATAGGCTGTAATGAGGTGGACTGGATATAACTAGCTCAAGATAGGGTGTAATGAGGTGGACTGGATAGGACTAGCTCAAGATAGAGATAGGGTGTAATGAGTTGTACTGGATAGAACTAGCTCAAGATAGGTTTAGGATGTAAAGAGGTGGACTGGATAGGAGTATCTCAAGATATGACGTAAAGAGGTGGACTGGATAGGACTACCTCCAGATAGAGATAGGGTGTATAGAGTTGGACTGGATAGAACTAGCTCAAGATAGGGATAAGGTGTAATGAGGTGGACTGGATAGGACTAACTCGAGATAGGGATAAACTGTAATAGGTGAACTGAATATATCTAGCCCAAGATATGGATAGGGTTTAAGGAGGTGGACTGGATAGGACTGGCTCAAGATAGGGATAGGGTGTAATGAGGCGAACTGGATAGAACTATTTCAAGATAGGGATATGACGTAAAGAGGTGGACTGGATAGGACTAGCTCAAGATATAGATAGGGTGTAATGAGGTGGACTGGATAAAACTAGCTTAAGTTAGAGATAGGCCGTAATGAGGTGGACTGGATAGAACTAGCTCAAGATAGGGATATGGTGTAATGAGTTGGACTGGATAAAACTAGCTCAAGTTAGAGATAGGCCGTAATGAGTTGGACTGGATAGAACTATCTCAAGATAGAGGTAGGATGTAAAGAGGTGGACTGAATAAGAAATCATTATAGTTATGTAATCCCAAGCTCTAGATATTAGAGGGATTCAATACAAAGAAAAATTTAATTTTATTAAATAATTTAGAAAAATAGGAGTGCGAAGTGTAAACAATATTATGTTTTTTTTGTTGTGAAATATATTAGGGTACACAACCCATCTCCTAGAAGGAGGGTAATCTCACTGTTCTCCTTCAGTGACCAATTTAGTGTTAATACGACGAGGACGAAGGCTAAGTTAAAAAGGACAACAAAATTATATGTATCTAAACCTAAGGATAAATGGCATAATTATAATAGTAAAAAAAATTCATGTCTTAATGAAACTTTACTTTTATTTCATGTAGCCTCATATTCAAGAACATATCACTTCTTCAAAGAATCTAAGCATATTCTTTTTTTTTTTTTATACAATATCTGTAAAAGCTGAATAATAACAATCTATTATTATTGTTTTTTACAAGACTTTCTATTATAGTACGTGTATTAAATTTTAATGTCTAGCATTATAAACATGGCGTATAACAATATAAAAACTTAAATGAGAATTTTAGCAATGACTTATTTTAGTGCAAGTCAAAATTGTAACTAACAGTATTATAGTTCCGTGATTGCCCCATTAAAGATCAGCCCACGCATGACGTCTCCACAAATTCCGGAATCCTCCAAAATTAGAAGTAATACAGAATAAACTTAGAAATTCTCACATTAAACGTTAAGGATAATTCCTAACTTTATCATAAGAAAAAATTATTATTACCATTCTGCCACGTTCACGAACTATGCAAAATAATTTCTAAGTTAGATACATAACGTTAACTATACAAGAATAATTATTAACATCCCGCATTCCAACAACTAAATCATTAAGGCCTAATATTATAAAACTTCTTAATATGGATATTAAGACAACACGCTTTGAAAACATAATTTTAAAGTTAAATAACTGCATCCAAGTTGATAAACAAGATTTGGCTAACCTTAGAAAAAATTCAAAACTCGCCTTAAAAACTTCCCCACATTACTTTGTATTATAAGTAAAGTCCTATTTATCATGCGTAACATAAGTGAAGTTATTTTAATATTTAGTAAAATAAATGAATATTCATCTATGACGGTAAATAACAATAAATATACGTAAAGCCAAAAGGAATTTTAGAAAATTACATAATATTTATTTTTAAGCCGAAAAAGAATTTCTCCTTACATTATATGAGTCTGCCTTTGAAGCCTAAGCTTCGTCAATGTCCGAGCCTAATCCAAGAGTGGCTGCTATCTTGGTGAACAGTCTCTTATATGGCGCAACTATCGAACACTCGAGACGGAATTACACCAAGGAGGGGATCACAGATTATAAACACATGGAAAGGGGGAGATGCGTGGTACTAGGTGCGTTGAGAACATTCTATCAAGGCCTAGGCTCTTCCACGCTGTTCTCGGCGTCCATGTTCTTGAGACAAGTGGTGGTGCGTAGCGGCAAAATGCAGCACTAGGATCATCGCTCTTAGATGTTGCACTGTTGTTATCGTGTGTGGACGTCCTTTTCCGCTCGCTCGTCCGGTCGGTGAAATTGGGTAAGCGATGTTCTTGTTGACTCTCCCTTTTTTAGACGCCTTGTCGCAATAATTGCTACAGTTAGGCAATTTTGAATGAATTGTTTATTCAAATATTTTCAATTGAGCTAAGTGTAGATGTATTTAGTATCAATTTTTTTTACAATAAGTTCTCCAAAAACTACCAATCAAATATTTCTGTTCATATTATTCTAAATATGAGCAAAATTATTAACCGTTTTGCTAGCCAACCTTTAGCCTTTTTTTTTTTATAAAACCATTAGTTGTAAAAGCCAGCTTAATACTTATTAATGCTTAAAAAGTTTTTCCTACTCAATATAATATTGTTCTTGTGA
>JBCFYV010004190.1:0-23758 GCA_039000515.1 Timema cristinae | reverse complement strand
AGACAGATGGGGGGGGTCTGGTCTTTTTTATTCTTACTTTTTCTTAGAAATGGCGATTCCAGACCTTTACGTCACCACCCCTATAAAAAAACGCTCACGAATGCCGTGGGTAATCTTCTTGGTTCTCGATTAATAGTCCGGAGCCCCCAGTATGAGTGTGGGCCCCGGGTGTACATTGGGACTAGAGTGACCAGCACGGGTCAAACGTTTCCCGGGGGGGTCAGGGGTAGGCGTTTTTTTTTATAGGGGGGTCACCGCCGTGAATCGTGTGTGAACAAGTGACAATGTTTTTATTGTGAACTAATTTTAATGAACTTTTTTTTTAAACTTTTTTAAATATTTAGTTTATTAGTTTTTTTAAAATTTTGTTAAATTTTATTAAATTTTAATTATCTATCTGTGTTCCTATTATTTTTAATTTAAAGTTACAGACATTTTTTAAGGGCTCTTTTTTTTTTACTTAATTACTTGTTTATTTTAATAAATTAGGATACATTAATCAAAGGTTAGAATGGTAATTTAATAATAAAAACCTTGAATATTCCGTGGTTATTTTCTTCGTTTTTGGGTAGCAGCCTACCCGACCCTCCCGAAAATAAACATCCCCAGAAGACATAGATCTACCATATCACGTACGAATCCTATAATTGAGGTTGGGTTAAGAGAACATTCCAAAGAACGACTCCTACCTATTATGGATATACATAAGAAAGTTAACTTTACAGTTCCTCTGCCTTTGAACAGATAACAGTGCAGGTACGGAGGGAGATCTGTTCCGAATGAACTTATGAGAGCACAGTATAACCAAGTTTATGATGAAGAGGATAGACAACCCAGATAACACGGAGGACAGCCTGATCTTGGACATTGAGCTGGACGATGAGCAACAAGATACCCTGCACGAACTATCTTGTATCCGTCCGGATACGCCTACAAATACAGACAACTCGACGAGACGCGACGAAATGTTGTCTTCGAAGCGTGTACCCAACAAGATTTCGCTGGGTTCACCTAACGATGACGATAGATAAGTTTTATATGGCGAGTCCAAACAACGTCCGTTAAAGTCATATTTCCAGTCAGATGACCAAGGAACAGATGAAGTTCAACACGGAGAACTAAAAAATGTTCCTGTCGGATGCACATGGAAGAATCGTAGATTGATGGTACTGAGCAATTTTCACAAACAACAAAAAGCCCGGATCCATTGTGGCTCCAAAGGGGTCTACTCGATGGTCATGTAGTCCCCAATTTTGTTTGAAGACTTCGGCATCGAGGTGTCGTTTATTGGAGAAGGCGGAAGGGATTCAAAAACCTTAAAATTGATTGCCAATCAGCAACAGGAAAAGGGAAATATGACCTTGATGAACAGCTATGTAACCAAAACACATCTACGAATTATTAGACGGGCACAGCTTAAAAGGAAGGTATCCCCCAAAACGGGCTACTGGTACGATGGCTTGTTTGTAGTAAGCAACTATTCAGAGGTCAAGCAGAGTGGTGCAGTATTACACCCTCTCATCTTTACCTCGAAATAATAGGCCACTAAAGATAATACTACAAGTACAAGAGGGAATTAGCTACAATTAAATAATAGGAAATTAGCATCATCAAGAGTTAAAAGTGTTGAATTTATGACTCAAGTAGTCCAGTCGCTTTGTTCATCTAGTAGTACATCATTTACGTTTTATTATTACTCTTGTACATGGCGTAAGTGAGCTTACAACGTAGTCTACTTTATTCTGTACAGTTTAATAATGTTATACTTTGCATGATTAAATATTAACATATTCAAATTACTAAGTAATAAGGACGGTAACTGGTGATTCTGCACAAGTTTTGGCAAAAGGATAAATGAAATTTAATCTAGGAAGCTTGCAAGTAGAACATCCTGTGAACGTTGCCAACAGATTAACAGCGACCAGATGAAAACACGATACGACCTCCGAGCAAACGATAAAAGTTTTTCAGCTGGAGATCTGGTATGGCTATACAACCCACAGAAGAAAAAGGGCATATCACCAAAGCTACAGAGAAAATGGGAGGGCCCATATGAAGTAATTAACCGGATAAACGACGTCTTCATCCGTATACGACGAGGAGCAAGAGGAAAATGAAGGATAGGCACATCGATCGCCTTGCGACATACCGTGGAAAAGAGTCTAGACTTTGATATATCTGTTCGGGACGAACAGACATAAGGAGGGTGTGGTGTAAGAAAATTAGTGTTTAACAGTGGAACCAACGTGCTCTCATTGTTTACCCTGGCTGCGCTCCTTGTTCTCTGTCTCCCTCCTTGTCTAGCAGTTAGGCAGCGACCTTCTCACTTGACTGGGGGATTAGAGTGGTCGAGGTGGTTATGCGGGTAGGACGGAGACACGTTTGGAGGGGTCTGGATATCTTTTATTCTAGACTTTTATACCTAGAAATGGCGGATTCCAGACCCTTAGCTGTCACCACCCCTATATAAACACGCTCGACGAATGCCGTGGGTATTCAGTTCTTGGTTCTCTACTAATGAGGCCAGGAGTCCCCAGTGCGAGTGTGTGGACCGGTGTGTACATTGTGTGAGCTAGAGTGACCAGCGAGCAGGTTGGCGCTTCCGCGGGTGGGTTAGCGAGTCCGGCGTTTATGTATAGAAGGTCACCGCTGTGTATCGTGTGTGAGACAAGTGACATATGTTGTTTATGTGAACTAATGTGTTAATGAACATTTTTGTAACTGTTTTTATAAATATTTGAGTAGTTATTAGGTTTTTAATAAATGTTAATTAGGTTATTCAATTTAATTATCTATCTGTGTTCTCTATTTGTTTAATTAATTAGAGACATGTTTAAGGCTCTTTTTATTTTACTTAATTACTTGTTTAGTTATATATAATTTAGATATACAGTTAATCAAAGTTTGTGTGTAAGTGGTAATTTTAATAATGAAAACCTTGAATATTCCGTGGTTATTTTCATTCTTGTTTGATCAGCAGCCTACCCGAGCATCCTCGAAAACGAAACATGCCAGAAGACATAGATCTACCATATCACGTACGAATCCTATAATTGAGGTTGGGTTAATAGAAGTTTACAAAGAACGACTCCAACCTATCATGGATACACATAAGAAAGTTAACATTACAGTTCCTCTGCCTTTGAATAGACAACCGTGCAGGTACGAAGGGAGGTATGTTCCGAATGAACTTATGAGAGCACAGTATAACCAAGTTTATGATGAAGAGGTAGACAATCCAGATAACACGGAAGACAGCCTCATCTTGGACACTGAGCTGGACGATGAGCAACAAGATACCCTGGAAGAACTATCTTGTGTCCGTCCGGATACGACTACAAATATAGAACACTCGCCGAGCGACGACGAAATGTTGTCTTCGAAGCGTGTACCCAACATGATTTCGCTGGGTTTACCCGACGATGACGATAGGTAAGTTTTAGATGACGAGACCAAACAACGTACGTTGAAGTCATATTTCCAGTCAGATGACCAAGGAACAGATGAAGTTCAACACGGAGAACTAAAAAATGTTCCTGTCGGATGCACATGGAAGAATCATAGATTGATGGCGCTGAGCAATTTTCACAATCACCAAAACACCCGGATCCATTGTGGTTCCAAAGGGGTCTACTCGATGGTCATGTCGTCCCCAATTTTGTTTGAAGACTTCGGCATCGAGGTGTCGTTTATTGGAGAAGGCGGAAGGGATTCGAAAACTTTAAAATTGATTGCCAATCAGCAACAGGAAAAGGGAAATATGACCTTGATGAACAGCAATGTAACCAAAACACATCTACGAATGATTAGACGGGCACAGTTAAAATGAAGGTAACCCCCAAAACGGGCTACAGGTACGATGGCATGTTTGTAGTAAGCAAATATTAAGAGCTCAAGACGAGCTGCGCAGTATTACACCTCTCTTCTTCACCTCGTAGTAATAGGCCACTAAAGATAATACTACAAGGACAAGAGGGAATAAGCTACAATTAAATAATAGGAAATTAGCATCATCAAGAGTTAAAAGTGTTGAATTTATGACTCAAGTAGTCAAGTCGCTTTGTTCATCTAGTAGTACGTCATTTACTTTTTATTATTACTATTGTACATGGCGTCGGTGAGGTTAAAACGTAGTCTACTTTATTCTGTACGATCTAATAATGTTATACTTTGTATGATTAAATAGTAACATATTCAAATTAATACGTAATAAGGACGGTAACTGGTGATTCTGCACCAATTTTGGCAAAAGCATAAATGAAATTTAATCTAGGAAGCTTGCAAGTAGATCATCCATTGGATGTTGCCAACAGATTAACAGCGACCGGATGAAATAACGATACGACCTCCGAGAAAACGATAGGAGCTTTTCTGCTGGAGATCTGTTATGGCTATACACCCACAGAATAAAAAGGTTATATCACCAAAACAACAGAGAAAATGGTAGGGCCCATATGAAGTAATTACCCGGATAAACGACGTGGTCATCCGTATACGACGAGGAGCAAGAGAGAAAATGAAGGACGTGCACATCGAACGCATTGCGGCATATCGGGGAGAAGAGTCCAGACTGTAAGATATCTGTTCGGGACGAACAGACATAAGGAGGGGGTGTTGTAACAAGATTAGTATTTAACAGTGGGACCAACGTGATCTCATTGTTTACCCTAGCTGCGCTCCTTGTTCTCTCTCCCTCCCTCCTGGTCTTACAGGTAGGCAACGACCTTCTCACTTGACTGGGGGTTTAGAGGTGCCGAGGAGGTGCGGGGAAGGACGGAGACACGTCTGGAGGGGTCTGGATCACTTTTATTATAGACTTTTAACTCTAGAAATGGCAGATTCCAGACCCTTAGCTGTCACCACTCCTATATAAACACGCTCGTTGAATGCCGTGGGTAATCAGTTCTTGGTTCTCAACTAATGAGTCCAGGAGTCCCCAGTGCGAGTGTGTGGACCGTTGTATACATTGTGTGAGCTAGAGTGACCAGCGAGCAGGTCGGCGCTTCCACGGGTGGGTCAGCAAGTCCGGCGTTTGTGTATAGCGGGTCACCGCCGTGTATCGTGTGTGAGACAAGTGACATATGTTGTTATTGTGAACTAATGTGTTAATGAACATTTTAGTGACTGTTTATACATATTTGTCTAGTTATTAGGTTTTTATAGTTGTTAATTAGTTTATTCAATTTAATTATCTATCTGTGTTCTCTATCAGTTTAATTATGTTACAGACATATTTAAGGCTCTTTTTATTTTACTTAATTACTTGTTTAGTTATATATAATTTAGATATACAGTTAATCAAAGTTTGTATGTAATTGGTAATTTTAATAATAAAAACCTTGAATATTCATTGGTTATTTTAATTCTTGTTTGGTTAGCAGCCTACCCGAGCATCCTCGAAACGAAATATGCCAGAAACATAAATCTACCATATCACGTACGGATACTTTAATTGAGGTTGGGTTAAGAGAACTTTCCAAAGAAAGACTCCAACCTATTATGGATACACATAAGAAAGTTAACTTTACAGTTCCTCTGCCTTTGAACAGAAAAACGTGAAGGTACGAAGGGAGATCTGTTCCGAATGAACTTATGAGAGCACAGTATAACCAAGTTTATGATGAAAAGGATAGACAACCCAGATAACACGGAGGACAGCCTGATCTTGGATATTGAGCTGGACGATGAGCAAAAAGATACCCTGGACGAACTATCTTGTATGCGTTCGGATACGCCAACAAATACTGACAACTCGCCGAGCAACGACGAAAGGTTGTCTTCGAAGCGTGTACCCAACAAGTTTTCGCTGGGTTCACCTAACGATGACGATAGATAAGTTTTAGATGACGAGACCAAACAACGTACGTTGAAGTCATATTTCCAGTCAGATGACCAAAGAACAGATGAAGTTCAACACGGAGAACTAAAAAATGTTCCTGTCGGATGCACATGGAAGAATCGTAGATTGATGGCCCTGAGCAATTTTCAAAACACCAAAAAGCCCGGATCCATTGTGGCTCCAAAGGGGTCTACTCGATGGTCATGTCGTCCCAAATTTTGTTTGAAGACTTCTGCATCAAGGTGTCGTTTATTTGAGAAGGCGGATGGGCTTCAAAAACTTTAAAATTGATTGCCAATCAGCAACTCGAAAAGGGAAATATGACCTTTATGAACAGCTATGTAACCAAAACACATCTACGAATGTTTAGACGGGCACAGCTTAAAAGGAAGGCAACCCCCAAAACGGGCTACAGGTACGATGGCATGTTTGTAGTAAGCAACTATTCAGAGGTCAAGACGAGTAGCGCAGTATTACACCCTCTCTTCTTCACCTCGTATAAATAGTCCACTAAAGATAATAATATAAGGACAAGAAGGAATAAGCTACAATTAAGTAATAGGAAATTAGCATCAGCAAGAGTTAAAAGTTTTGAATTTATGACTCAAGTAGTCTAGTTACTTTGTTCATCTAGTAGTGCGTCATTTACATTTTATTATTAATCTTGTACATGGCGTCAGTGAGTTTACAAGATAGTCTACTTTATTCTGTACGGTTTAATAATGTTATACTTTGCATGATTAAATATTAACATATTCAATTTAATACGTAATAAGGGCGGTAACTGGTGATTCTGCACCAGTTTTGGCAAAAGCATAAATGAAATTTAATCTAGGAAGCTTGCAAGTAGAACATCCTGTGAACGTTGCGAACAAATTAACAGCGACCGGATGAAATCACGATACTACCTCCGAGAAAACGATAGGAGCTTTTCAGCTGGAGATCTGGTATGGCTATACAACCCAATGAAGAAAAAGGGCATATCACCAAAGCTACAGAGAAAATGGGAGGGCCCATATAACGTAATTAACCGGATAAACGACGTGGTCATCCGTAAACGACAAGTAGCAAGAGGGAAAATGAATGACGTGCACATCGATCGCCTTGCGGCATATCGGGGAGAAGAGTGCAGACTTTGAAATATCTGTTTGGGACGAACAGACATAAGGAGGGGGTGATGTAACGAGATTAGTGTTTAACAGTGGAACCAGCGTGATCTCAATGTTTACCCTGACTCCGCTCCTTGTTCTCTCTGTCTCCCTCCTTGTCTAGCAGGTAGGCAGCGACCTTCTCACTTGACTGGGGGATTAGAGTGGTCGAGGGGGTTCTGCGGGTAGGACTGAGACACGTCTGGAGGGGTCTGTATCTCTTTTATTTTAGACTATTAACTCTAGAAATGGCGGATTCCAGACCCTTAGCTGTCACCACTCCTATATAAGCACGCTCAGCGAATGCCGTGGGTATTCAGTTCTTGGTTCTCGACAAATGGGTCCAGGAGTCCCCAGTGCGAGTGTGTGGACCGGTGTGTACATTGTGTGAGCTAGAGTGACCAACGAGCTGTTCGGCGCTCCCGCGGGTAGGTCAGCGAGTCTGGCGTTTGTGTATAGCGGGTCACCACCGTGTATCGTGTGTGAGACTAGTGACATATGTTGTTATTGTGAACTAATGTGTTAATGAACATTTTTGTGACTGTCTATAAATATTTGAGTAGTTATTAGGTTTTTTATAGTTGTTAATTAATTTATTCATTTTCATTATCTCTCTGTGTTCTCTATTTGTTTAATTTAGTTACAGACATGTTTAAGGCTCTTTTTATTTTACTTAATTACTTGTTTATTTATATATAATTTAGATATGCAGCTAATCAAATTGTGTATGTAAGTGGTAATTTAAATAATAAAAACCTTGAATATTCCGTGGTTATTTTCATTCGTGTTTGGTCAGCAGCCTACCCGAGCATCATCGAAAACGAAATATGCCAGAAGACATAGATCTAACATATCACGCACGGATCCTATAATTGAGGTTGGGTTAAGAGAACTTTCCAAAGAACGACTCCAACCTATCATGGATACACATAAGAAAGTTAACTTTACAGTTCCTCTGCCTTTGAACAGACAACCGTGCAGGTACGAAGGGAGATCTGTTCCGAATGAACTTATGAGAGCACAGTATAACCAAGTTTATGATGAAGAGGTAGACAACCCAGATAACACGGAGGATAGACTGATCTTGGACACTGAGCTGGACGATGAGCAACAAGATACCCTGGACGAACTATCTTGTATCCGAACGGATACGCCTACAAATACAGACATCTCGCCGAGCGACGACGAAATGTTTTCATCGAAGTGTACCCAACAAGATTTCGCTGGGTTTACCTAACGATGACGATAGATAAGTTTTAGATGACGAGACCAAACAACGTGCGTTGAAGTCATATTTCCAGTCAGATGACCAAGGAACAGATGAAGTTCAACACGGAGAACTAAAAAATGTTCCTGACGGATGCACATGAAAGAATCGTTGATTGATGGCCCTGAGAAATTTTCACAAACAAAAAAAAGCCCGGATCCATTGTGGTTCCAAAGGGGTCTACTCGATGGTCATGTCGTCCCCAATTTTGTTTGAAGACTTCGGCATCGAGGTGTCGTTTATTGGAGAAGGCGGAAGGGATTCAAAAACCTTAAAATTGATTGCCAATCAGCAACTGGAAAAGGGAAATATGACCTTGATGAACAGTTATGTAACCAAAACACATCTACGAATGATTAGACGGGCACAGCTTAAAACGAAGGTATCCCCCAAAACGGTCTACTGGTACGATGGCTTGTTTGTAGTAAGCAACTATTCAGAGGTCAAGCAGAGTGGTGCAGTATTACACCCTCTCATCTTTACCTCGTAGTAATAGGCCACTAAATATAATACTACAAGGACAAGAGGGAATAAGCTACAATTAAACAATAGGAAATTATCATCATCAAGAGTTAAAAGTGTTGAATTTATGACTCAAGTAATCCAGTTGCTTTGTTCATCTAGTAATACGTCATTTACGTTTTATTATTACTCTTGTACATGGCGTCAGTGAGGTTACAACGTAGTCTACTTTATTCTGTACTGTTTAATAATGTTATACTTTGCATGATTAAATATTAACATATTCAAATTAGTACGTAATAAGGACGGTAACTGGTGATTCTTCACAAGTTTTGTCAAAGCATAAATGAAATTTAATCTAGGAAGCTTGCAAGTAGAACATCCTGTGAACGTTGCCAACAGATTAACAGCGACCAGATGAAAACACGATATGACCTCCGAGCAAACGATAGGAGTTTTTCAGCTGGAGATCTGGTATGGCTAAACAACCCACAGAAGAAAAGGTCATATCACCAAAGTTACAGAGAAAACGGGAGGGCCATATGAAGTAATTACCCGGATAAACGACGTGGTCATCCATATACGACGAGGAGCGAGAGGGAAAATGAAGGACGGGCACATCGATCTCCTTGCAGTATACTGGGGAGAAGAGTCCAGACTTTCATATATCTATTCGGGACGAACAGACATAAGGAGGGGGTGGTGTAAGAAAATTAGTGTTTAACAGTGGAACCAACGTGCTCTCATTGTTTACAATGGCTGCGCTCCTTGGTCTCTGTCTCCCTCCTTGTCTACCAGGTAGGCAGCGACCTTCTCACTTGACTGGGGGATTAGAGTGGTCGAGGGGGTTCTGCGGGGAAGGACAGAGACACGACTGGTGGGGTCTGGATCTTTTTTATTCTATACTTTTATCTCTAGAAATGGCGGATTCCAGACCATTAGCTGTCACCACCCCTATATAAAAACGCTCATCGAATGCCGTGGGTAATCAGTTCTTGGTTCTCGATTAATGAGTCCGGGAGTCCCCAGTATGAGTGTGTGGACCGGTGTGTACATTGTGTGAGCTAGAGTGACCAGCGATCAGGTCGACGCTTCCGCGGGTGGGTCAGCGAGTACGGCGTTTTTGTATAGCGGGTCACCGCCGTGTATCGTGTGTGAGACAAGTGACATATGTTATTATTGTGAACTAATGTGTTAATGAACATTTTTGTAACTGTTTATAAATATTTGAGTAGTTATTAGTATTTTTATAGTTGTTAAATAGTTTATTCAATTTAATTATCTATCTGTGTTCTCTATTAGTTTAATTAAGTTACAGACATGTTTAAGGCTCTTTTTATTTTACTTAATTACTTGTTTAGTTATATATAATTTAGGTATACAGTTAATCAAAGTGTGTATGTAATTGGTAATTTTAATAATAAAAACCTTGAATATTCCGTGGTTATTTTCATTCGTGTTTGGTCAGCAGCCTACCCGAGCATCCTCGAAAACTAAACATGCCAGAAGACATAGATCTACCATATCACGTACGAATCCTATAATTGAGGTTGGGTTAAGAGAACATTCCAAAGAACGACTCCTACCTATTATGGATATACATAAGAAAGTTAACTTTACAGTTCCTCTGCCTTTGAACAGATAACAGTGCAGGTACGGAGGGAGATCTGTTCCGAATGAACTTATGAGAGAACAGTATAACCAAGTTTATGATGAAGAGGATAGACAACCCAGATAACACGGAGGACAGCCTGATCTTGGACATTGAGCTGGACGATGAGCAACAAGATACCCTGCACGAACTATCTTGTATCCGTCCGGATACGCCTACAAATACAGACAACTCGACGAGACGCGACGAAATGTTGTCTTCGAAGCGTGTACCCAACAAGATTTCGCTGGGTTCACCTAACGATGACGATAGATAAGTTTTATATGGCGAGTCCAAACAACGTCCGTTAAAGTCATATTTCCAGTCAGATGACCAAGGAACAGATGAAGTTCAACACGGAGAACTAAAAAATGTTCCTGTCGGATGCACATGGAAGAATCGTAGATTGATGGTACTGAGCAATTTTCACAAACAACAAAAAGCCCGGATCCATTGTGGCTCCAAAGGGGTCTACTCGATGGTCATGTAGTCCCCAATTTTGTTTGAAGACTTCGGCATCGAGGTGTCGTTTATTGGAGAAGGCGGAAGGGATTCAAAAACCTTAAAATTGATTGCCAATCAGCAACAGGAAAAGGGAAATATGACCTTGATGAACAGCTATGTAACCAAAACACATCTACGAATTATTAGACGGGCACAGCTTAAAAGGAAGGTATCCCCCAAAACGGGCTACTGGTACGATGGCTTGTTTGTAGTAAGCAACTATTCAGAGGTCAAGCAGAGTGGTGCAGTATTACACCCTCTCATCTTTACCTCGAAATAATAGGCCACTAAAGATAATACTACAAGTACAAGAGGGAATTAGCTACAATTAAATAATAGGAAATTAGCATCATCAAGAGTTAAAAGTGTTGAATTTATGACTCAAGTAGTCCAGTCGCTTTGTTCATCTAGTAGTACATCATTTACGTTTTATTATTACTCTTGTACATGGCGTAAGTGAGCTTACAACGTAGTCTACTTTATTCTGTACAGTTTAATAATGTTATACTTTGCATGATTAAATATTAACATATTCAAATTACTAAGTAATAAGGACGGTAACTGGTGATTCTGCACAAGTTTTGGCAAAAGCATAAATGAAATTTAATCTAGGAAGCTTGCAAGTAGAACATCCTGTGAACGTTGCCAACAGATTAACAGCGACCAGATGAAAACACGATACGACCTCCGAGCAAACGATAGAAGTTTTTCAGCTGGAGATCTGGTATGGCTATACAACCCACAGAAGAAAAAGGGCATATCACCAAAGCTACAGAGAAAATGGTAGGGCCCATATGAAGTAATTACCCGGATAAACGACGTGGTCATCCGTATACGACGAGGAGCAAGAGAGAAAATGAAGGACGTGCACATCGAACGCATTGCGGCATATCGGGGAGAAGAGTCCAGACTGTAAGATATCTGTTCGGGACGAACAGACATAAGGAGGGGGTGTTGTAACAAGATTAGTATTTAACAGTGGGACCAACGTGATCTCATTGTTTACCCTAGCTGCGCTCCTTGTTCTCTCTCCCTCCCTCCTGGTCTTACAGGTAGGCAACGACCTTCTCACTTGACTGGGGGTTTAGAGGTGCCGAGGAGGTGCGGGGAAGGACGGAGACACGTCTGGAGGGGTCTGGATCACTTTTATTATAGACTTTTAACTCTAGAAATGGCAGATTCCAGACCCTTAGCTGTCACCACTCCTATATAAACACGCTCGTTGAATGCGGTGGGTAATCAGTTCTTGGTTCTCAACTAATGAGTCCAGGAGTCCCCAGTGCGAGTGTGAGGACCGTTGTATACATTGTGTGAGCTAGAGTGACCAGCGAGCAGGTCGGCGCTTCCACGGGTGGGTCAGCAAGTCCGGCGTTTGTGTATAGCGGGTCACCGCCGTGTATCGTGTGTGAGACAAGTGACATATGTTGTTATTGTGAACTAATGTGTTAATGAACATTTTAGTGACTGTTTATACATATTTGTCTAGTTATTAGGTTTTTATAGTTGTTAATTAGTTTATTCAATTTAATTATCTATCTGTGTTCTCTATCAGTTTAATTATGTTACAGACATATTTAAGGCTCTTTTTATTTTACTTAATTACTTGTTTAGTTATATATAATTTAGATATACAGTTAATCAAAGTTTGTATGTAATTGGTAATTTTAATAATAAAAACCTTGAATATTCATTGGTTATTTTAATTCTTGTTTGGTTAGCAGCCTACCCGAGCATCCTCGAAACGAAATATGCCAGAAACATAAATCTACCATATCACGTACGGATACTTTAATTGAGGTTGGGTTAAGAGAACTTTCCAAAGAAAGACTCCAACCTATTATGGATACACATAAGAAAGTTAACTTTACAGTTCCTCTGCCATTGAACAGAAAAACGTGAAGGTACGAAGGGAGATCTGTTCCGAATGAACTTATGAGAGCACAGTATAACCAAGTTTATGATGAAAAGGATAGACAACCCAGATAACACGGAGGACAGCCTGATCTTGGATATTGAGCTGGACGATGAGCAAAAAGATACCCTGGACGAACTATCTTGTATGCGTTCGGATACGCCTACAAATACTGACAACTCGCCGAGCAACGACGAAAGGTTGTCTTCGAAGCGTGTACCCAACAAGTTTTCGCTGGGTTCACCTAACGATGACGATAGATAAGTTTTAGATGACGAGACCAAACAACGTACGTTGAAGTCATATTTCCAGTCAGATGACCAAGGAACAGATGAAGTTCAACACGGAGAACTAAAAAATGTTCCTGTCGGATGCACATGGAAGAATCGTAGATTGATGGTACTGAGCAATTTTCACAAACAACAAAAAGCCCGGATCCATTGTGGCTCCAAAGGGGTCTACTCGATGGTCATGTAGTCCCCAATTTTGTTTGAAGACTTCGGCATCGAGGTGTCGTTTATTGGAGAAGGCGGAAGGGATTCAAAAACCTTAAAATTGATTGCCAATCAGCAACAGGAAAAGGGAAATATGACCTTGATGAACAGCTATGTAACCAAAACACATCTACGAATTATTAGACGGGCACAGCTTAAAAGGAAGGTATCCCCAAAACGGGCTACTGGTACGATGGCTTGTTTGTAGTAAGCAACTATTCAGAGGTCAAGCAGAGTGGTGCTGTATTACACCCTCTCATCTTTACCTCGAAATAATAGGCCACTAAAGATAATACTACAAGTACAAGAGGGAATTAGCTACAATTAAATAATAGGAAATTAGCATCATCAAGAGTTAAAAGTGTTGAATTTATGACTCAAGTAGTCCAGTCGCTTTGTTCATCTAGTAGTACATCATTTACGTTTTATTATTACTCTTGTACATGGCGTAAGTGAGCTTACAACGTAGTCTACTTTATTCTGTACAGTTTAATAATGTTATACTTTGCATGATTAAATATTAACATATTCAAATTACTAAGTAATAAGGACGGTAACTGGTGATTCTGCACAAGTTTTGGCAAAAGCATAAATGAAATTTAATCTAGGAAGCTTGCAAGTAGAACATCCTGTGAACGTTGCCAACAGATTAACAGCGACCAGATGAAAACACGATACGACCTCCGAGCAAACGATAGAAGTTTTTCAGCTGGAGATCTGGTATGGCTATACAACCCACAGAAGAAAAAGGGCATATCACCAAAGCTACAGAGAAAATGGTAGGGCCCATATGAAGTAATTACCCGGATAAACGACGTGGTCATCCGTATACGACGAGGAGCAAGAGAGAAAATGAAGGACGTGCACATCGAACGCATTGCGGCATATCGGGGAGAAGAGTCCAGACTGTAAGATATCTGTTCGGGACGAACAGACATAAGGAGGGGGTGTTGTAACAAGATTAGTATTTAACAGTGGGACCAACGTGATCTCATTGTTTACCCTAGCTGCGCTCCTTGTTCTCTCTCCCTCCCTCCTGGTCTTACAGGTAGGCAACGACCTTCTCACTTGACTGGGGGTTTAGAGGTGCCGAGGAGGTGCGGGGAAGGACGGAGACACGTCTGGAGGGGTCTGGATCACTTTTATTATAGACTTTTAACTCTAGAAATGGCAGATTCCAGACCCTTAGCTGTCACCACTCCTATATAAACACGCTCGTTGAATGCCGTGGGTAATCAGTTCTTGGTTCTCAACTAATGAGTCCAGGAGTCCCCAGTGCGAGTGTGAGGACCGTTGTATACATTGTGTGAGCTAGAGTGACCAGCGAGCAGGTCGGCGCTTCCACGGGTGGGTCAGCAAGTCCGGCGTTTGTGTATAGCGGGTCACCGCCGTGTATCGTGTGTGAGACAAGTGACATATGTTGTTATTGTGAACTAATGTGTTAATGAACATTTTAGTGACTGTTTATACATATTTGTCTAGTTATTAGGTTTTTATAGTTGTTAATTAGTTTATTCAATTTAATTATCTATCTGTGTTCTCTATCAGTTTAATTATGTTACAGACATATTTAAGGCTCTTTTTATTTTACTTAATTACTTGTTTAGTTATATATAATTTAGATATACAGTTAATCAAAGTTTGTATGTAATTGGTAATTTTAATAATAAAAACCTTGAATATTCATTGGTTATTTTAATTCTTGTTTGGTTAGCAGCCTACCCGAGCATCCTCGAAACGAAATATGCCAGAAACATAAATCTACCATATCACGTACGGATACTTTAATTGAGGTTGGGTTAAGAGAACTTTCCAAAGAAAGACTCCAACCTATTATGGATACACATAAGAAAGTTAACTTTACAGTTCCTCTGCCATTGAACAGAAAAACGTGAAGGTACGAAGGGAGATCTGTTCCGAATGAACTTATGAGAGCACAGTATAACCAAGTTTATGATGAAAAGGATAGACAACCCAGATAACACGGAGGACAGCCTGATCTTGGATATTGAGCTGGACGATGAGCAAAAAGATACCCTGGACGAACTATCTTGTATGCGTTCGGATACGCCTACAAATACTGACAACTCGCCGAGCAACGACGAAAGGTTGTCTTCGAAGCGTGTACCCAACAAGTTTTCGCTGGGTTCACCTAACGATGACGATAGATAAGTTTTAGATGACGAGACCAAACAACGTACGTTGAAGTCATATTTCCAGTCAGATGACCAAGGAACAGATGAAGTTCAACACGGAGAACTAAAAAATGTTCCTGTCGGATGCACATGGAAGAATCGTAGATTGATGGTACTGAGCAATTTTCACAAACAACAAAAAGCCCGGATCCATTGTGGCTCCAAAGGGGTCTACTCGATGGTCATGTAGTCCCCAATTTTGTTTGAAGACTTCGGCATCGAGGTGTCGTTTATTGGAGAAGGCGGAAGGGATTCAAAAACCTTAAAATTGATTGCCAATCAGCAACAGGAAAAGGGAAATATGACCTTGATGAACAGCTATGTAACCAAAACACATCTACGAATTATTAGACGGGCACAGCTTAAAAGGAAGGTATCCCCCAAAACGGGCTACTGGTACGATGGCTTGTTTGTAGTAAGCAACTATTCAGAGGTCAAGCAGAGTGGTGCAGTATTACACCCTCTCATCTTTACCTCGAAATAATAGGCCACTAAAGATAATACTACAAGTACAAGAGGGAATTAGCTACAATTAAATAATAGGAAATTAGCATCATCAAGAGTTAAAAGTGTTGAATTTATGACTCAAGTAGTCCAGTCGCTTTGTTCATCTAGTAGTACATCATTTACGTTTTATTATTACTCTTGTACATGGCGTAAGTGAGCTTACAACGTAGTCTACTTTATTCTGTACAGTTTAATAATGTTATACTTTGCATGATTAAATATTAACATATTCAAATTACTAAGTAATAAGGACGGTAACTGGTGATTCTGCACAAGTTTTGGCAAAAGCATAAATGAAATTTAATCTAGGAAGCTTGCAAGTAGAACATCCTGTGAACGTTGCCAACAGATTAACAGCGACCAGATGAAAACACGATACGACCTCCGAGCAAACGATAGAAGTTTTTCAGCTGGAGATCTGGTATGGCTATACAACCCACAGAAGAAAAAGGGCATATCACCAAAGCTACAGAGAAAATGGTAGGGCCCATATGAAGTAATTACCCGGATAAACGACGTGGTCATCCGTATACGACGAGGAGCAAGAGAGAAAATGAAGGACGTGCACATCGAACGCATTGCGGCATATCGGGGAGAAGAGTCCAGACTGTAAGATATCTGTTCGGGACGAACAGACATAAGGAGGGGGTGTTTGTAACAAGATTAGTATTTAACAGTGGGACCAACGTGATCTCATTGTTTACCCTAGCTGCGCTCCTTGTTCTCTCTCCCTCCCTCCTGGTCTTACAGGTAGGCAACGACCTTCTCACTTGACTGGGGTTTAGAGGTGCCGAGGAGGTGCGGGGAAGGACGGAGACACGTCTGGAGGGGTCTGTATCTCTTTTATTTTAGACTATTAACTCTAGAAATGGCGGATTCCAGACCCTTAGCTGTCACCACTCCTATATAAGCACGCTCAGCGAATGCCGTGGGTATTCAGTTCTTGGTTCTCGACAAATGGGTCCAGGAGTCCCCAGTGCGAGTGTGTGGACCGGTGTGTACATTGTGTGAGCTAGAGTGACCAACGAGCTGTTCGGCGCTCCCGCGGGTAGGTCAGCGAGTCTGGCGTTTGTGTATAGCGGGTCACCACCGTGTATCGTGTGTGAGACTAGTGACATATGTTGTTATTGTGAACTAATGTGTTAATGAACATTTTTGTGACTGTCTATAAATATTTGAGTAGTTATTAGGTTTTTTATAGTTGTTAATTAATTTATTCATTTTCATTATCTCTCTGTGTTCTCTATTTGTTTAATTTAGTTACAGACATGTTTAAGGCTCTTTTTATTTTACTTAATTACTTGTTTATTTATATATAATTTAGATATGCAGCTAATCAAATTGTGTATGTAAGTGGTAATTTAAATAATAAAAACCTTGAATATTCCGTGGTTATTTTCATTCGTGTTTGGTCAGCAGCCTACCCGAGCATCATCGAAAACGAAATATGCCAGAAGACATAGATCTAACATATCACGCACGGATCCTATAATTGAGGTTGGGTTAAGAGAACTTTCCAAAGAACGACTCCAACCTATCATGGATACACATAAGAAAGTTAACTTTACAGTTCCTCTGCCTTTGAACAGACAACCGTGCAGGTACGAAGGGAGATCTGTTCCGAATGAACTTATGAGAGCACAGTATAACCAAGTTTATGATGAAGAGGTAGACAACCCAGATAACACGGAGGATAGACTGATCTTGGACACTGAGCTGGACGATGAGCAACAAGATACCCTGGACGAACTATCTTGTATCCGAACGGATACGCCTACAAATACAGACATCTCGCCGAGCGACGACGAAATGTTTTCATCGAAGTGTACCCAACAAGATTTCGCTGGGTTTACCTAACGATGACGATAGATAAGTTTTAGATGACGAGACCAAACAACGTGCGTTGAAGTCATATTTCCAGTCAGATGACCAAGGAACAGATGAAGTTCAACACGGAGAACTAAAAAATGTTCCTGACGGATGCACATGAAAGAATCGTTGATTGATGGCCCTGAGAAATTTTCACAAACAAAAAAAAGCCCGGATCCATTGTGGTTCCAAAGGGGTCTACTCGATGGTCATGTCGTCCCCAATTTTGTTTGAAGACTTCGGCATCGAGGTGTCGTTTATTGGAGAAGGCGGAAGGGATTCAAAAACCTTAAAATTGATTGCCAATCAGCAACTGGAAAAGGGAAATATGACCTTGATGAACAGTTATGTAACCAAAACACATCTACGAATGATTAGACGGGCACAGCTTAAAACGAAGGTATCCCCCAAAACGGTCTACTGGTACGATGGCTTGTTTGTAGTAAGCAACTATTCAGAGGTCAAGCAGAGTGGTGCAGTATTACACCCTCTCATCTTTACCTCGTAGTAATAGGCCACTAAATATAATACTACAAGGACAAGAGGGAATAAGCTACAATTAAACAATAGGAAATTATCATCATCAAGAGTTAAAAGTGTTGAATTTATGACTCAAGTAATCCAGTTGCTTTGTTCATCTAGTAATACGTCATTTACGTTTTATTATTACTCTTGTACATGGCGTCAGTGAGGTTACAACGTAGTCTACTTTATTCTGTACTGTTTAATAATGTTATACTTTGCATGATTAAATATTAACATATTCAAATTAGTACGTAATAAGGACGGTAACTGGTGATTCTTCACAAGTTTTGTCAAAGCATAAATGAAATTTAATCTAGGAAGCTTGCAAGTAGAACATCCTGTGAACGTTGCCAACAGATTAACAGCGACCAGATGAAAACACGATATGACCTCCGAGCAAACGAAAGGAGTTTTTCAGCTGGAGATCTGGTATGGCTAAACAACCCACAGAAGAAAAGGTCATATCACCAAAGTTACAGAGAAAACGGGAGGGCCATATGAAGTAATTACCCGGATAAACGACGTGGTCATCCATATACGACGAGGAGCGAGAGGGAAAATGAAGGACGGGCACATCGATCTCCTTGCAGTATACTGGGGAGAAGAGTCCAGACTTTCATATATCTATTCGGGACGAACAGACATAAGGAGGGGGTGGTGTAAGAAAATTAGTGTTTAACAGTGGAACCAACGTGCTCTCATTGTTTACAATGGCTGCGCTCCTTGGTCTCTGTCTCCCTCCTTGTCTACCAGGTAGGCAGCGACCTTCTCACTTGACTGGGGGATTAGAGTGGTCGAGGGGGTTCTGCGGGGAAGGACAGAGACACGACTGGTGGGGTTTGGATCTTTTTTATTCTATACTTTTATCTCTAGAAATGGCGGATTCCAGACCATTAGCTGTCACCACCCCTATATAAAAACGCTCATCGAATGCCGTGGGTAATCAGTTCTTGGTTCTCGATTAATGAGTCCGGGAGTCCCCAGTATGAGTGTGTGGACCGGTGTGTACATTGTGTGAGCTAGAGTGACCAGCGATCAGGTCGACGCTTCCGCGGGTGGGTCAGCGAGTACGGCGTTTTTGTATAGCGGGTCACCGCCGTGTATCGTGTGTGAGACAAGTGACATATGTTATTATTGTGAACTAATGTGTTAATGAACATTTTTGTAACTGTTTATAAATATTTGAGTAGTTATTAGTATTTTTATAGTTGTTAAATAGTTTATTCAATTTAATTATCTATCTGTGTTCTCTATTAGTTTAATTAAGTTACAGACATGTTTAAGGCTCTTTTTATTTTACTTAATTACTTGTTTAGTTATATATAATTTAGGTATACAGTTAATCAAAGTGTGTATGTAATTGGTAATTTTAATAATAAAAACCTTGAATATTCCGTGGTTATTTTCATTCGTGTTTGGTCAGCAGCCTACCCGAGCATCCTCGAAAACTAAACATGCCAGAAGACATAGATCTACCATATCACGTACGAATCCTATAATTGAGGTTGGGTTAAGAGAACATTCCAAAGAACGACTCCTACCTATTATGGATATACATAAGAAAGTTAACTTTACAGTTCCTCTGCCTTTGAACAGATAACAGTGCAGGTACGGAGGGAGATCTGTTCCGAATGAACTTATGAGAGCACAGTATAACCAAGTTTATGATGAAGAGGATAGACAACCCAGATAACACGGAGGACAGCCTGATCTTGGACATTGAGCTGGACGATGAGCAACAAGATACCCTGCACGAACTATCTTGTATCCGTCCGGATACGCCTACAAATACAGACAACTCGACGAGACGCGACGAAATGTTGTCTTCGAAGCGTGTACCCAACAAGATTTCGCTGGGTTCACCTAACGATGACGATAGATAAGTTTTATATGGCGAGTCCAAACAACGTCCGTTAAAGTCATATTTCCAGTCAGATGACCAAGGAACAGATGAAGTTCAACACGGAGAACTAAAAAATGTTCCTGTCGGATGCACATGGAAGAATCGTAGATTGATGGTACTGAGAAATTTTCACAAACAACAAAAAGCCCGGATCCATTGTGGCTCCAAAGGGGTCTACTCGATGGTCATGTAGTCCCCAATTTTGTTTGAAGACTTCGGCATCGAGGTGTCGTTTATTGGAGAAGGCGGAAGGGATTCAAAAACCTTAAAATTGATTGCCAATCAGCAACAGGAAAAGGGAAATATGACCTTGATGAACAGCTATGTAACCAAAACACATCTACGAATTATTAGACGGGCACAGCTTAAAAGGAAGGTATCCCCCAAAACGGGCTACTGGTACGATGGCTTGTTTGTAGTAAGCAACTATTCAGAGGTCAAGCAGAGTGGTGCAGTATTACACCCTCTCATCTTTACCTCGAAATAATAGGCCACTAAAGATAATACTACAAGTACAAGAGGGAATTAGCTACAATTAAATAATAGGAAATTAGCATCATTAAGAGTTAAAAGTGTTGAATTTATGACTCAAGTAGTCCAGTCGCTTTGTTCATCTAGTAGTACATCATTTACGTTTTATTATTACTCTTGTACATGGCGTAAGTGAGCTTACAACGTAGTCTACTTTATTCTGTACAGTTTAATAATGTTATACTTTGCATGATTAAATATTAACATATTCAAATTACTAAGTAATAAGGACGGTAACTGGTGATTCTGCACAAGTTTTGGCAAAAGCATAAATGAAATTTAATCTAGGAAGCTTGCAAGTAGAACATCCTGTGAACGTTGCCAACAGATTAACAGCGACCAGATGAAAACACGATACGACCTCCGAGCAAACGATAGAAGTTTTTCAGCTGGAGATCTGGTATGGCTATACAACCCACAGAAGAAAAAGGGCATATCACCAAAGCTACAGAGAAAATGGGAGGGCCCATATGAAGTAATTAACCGGATAAACGACGTCTTCATCCGTATACGACGAGGAGCAAGAGGAAAATGAAGGATAGGCACATCGATCGCCTTGCGACATACCGTGGAAAAGAGTCTAGACTTTGATATATCTGTTCGGGACGAACAGACATAAGGAGGGTGTGGTGTAAGAAAATTAGTGTTTAACAGTGGAACCAACGTGCTCTCATTGTTTACACTGGCTGCGCTCCTTGTTCTCTGTCTCCCTCCTTGTCTAGCAGTTAGGCAGCGACCTTCTCACTTGACTGGGGGATTAGAGTGGTCGAGGTGGTTATGCGGGTAGGACGGAGACACGTTTGGAGGGGTCTGGATATCTTTTATTCTAGACTTTTATACCTAGAAATGGCGGATTCCAGACCCTTAGCTGTCACCACCCCTATATAAACACGCTCGACGAATGCCGTGGGTATTCAGTTCTTGGTTCTCTACTAATGAGGCCAGGAGTCCCCAGTGCGAGTGTGTGGACCGGTGTGTACATTGTGTGAGCTAGAGTGACCAGCGAGCAGGTTGGCGCTTCCGCGGGTGGGTCAGCGAGTCCGGCGTTTATGTATAGAAGGTCACCGCTGTGTATCGTGTGTGAGACAAGTGACATATGTTGTTTATGTGAACTAATGTGTTAATGAACATTTTTGTAACTGTTTTTATAAATATTTGAGTAGTTATTAGGTTTTTAATAAATGTTAATTAGGTTATTCAATTTAATTATCTATCTGTGTTCTCTATTTGTTTAATTAATTAGAGACATGTTTAAGGCTCTTTTTATTTTACTTAATTACTTGTTTAGTTATATATAATTTAGATATACAGTTAATCAAAGTTTGTGTGTAAGTGGTAATTTTAATAATGAAAACCTTGAATATTCCGTGGTTATTTTCATTCGTGTTTGGTCAGCAGCCTACCCGAGCATCCTCGAAAACGAAACATGCCAGAAGACATAGATCTACCATATCACGTACGAATCCTATAATTGAGGTTGGGTTAATAGAAGTTTACAAAGAACGACTCCAACCTATCATGGATACACATAAGAAAGTTAACATTACAGTTCCTCTGCCTTTGAATAGACAACCGTGCAGGTACGAAGGGAGGTATGTTCCGAATGAACTTATGAGAGCACAGTATAACCAAGTTTATGATGAAGAGGTAAACAATCCAGATAACACGGAAGACAGCCTCATCTTGGACACTGAGCTGGACGATGAGCAACAAGATACCCTGGAAGAACTATCTTGTGTCCGTCCGGATACGACTACAAATATAGAACACTCGCCGAGCGACGACGAAATGTTGTCTTCGAAGCGTGTACCCAACATGATTTCGCTGGGTTTACCCGACGATGACGATAGGTAAGTTTTAGATGACGAGACCAAACAACGTACGTTGAAGTCATATTTCCAGTCAGATGACCAAGGAACAGATGAAGTTCAACATGGAGAACTAAAAAATGTTCCTGTCGGATGCACATGGAAGAATCATAGATTGATGGCGCTGAGCAATTTTCACAATCACCAAAACACCCGGATCCATTGTGGTTCCAAAGGGGTCTACTCGATGGTCATGTCGTCCCCAATTTTGTTTGAAGACTTCGGCATCGAGGTGTCGTTTATTGGAGAAGGCGGAAGGGATTCGAAAACTTTAAAATTGATTGCCAATCAGCAACAGGAAAAGGGAAATATGACCTTGATGAACAGCTATGTAACCAAAACACATCTACGAATGATTAGACGGGCACAGTTAAAATGAAGGTAACCCCCAAAACGGGCTACAGGTACGATGGCATGTTTGTAGTAAGCAAATATTAAGAGCTCAAGACGAGTTGCGCAGTATTACACCCTCTCTTCTTCACCTCGTAGTAATAGGCCACTAAAGATAATACTACAAGGACAAGAGGGAATAAGCTACAATTAAATAATAGGAAATTAGCATCATCAAGAGTTAAAAGTGTTGAATTTATGACTCAAGTAGTCAAGTCGCTTTGTTCATCTAGTAGTACGTCATTTACTTTTTATTATTACTATTGTACATGGCGTCAGTGAGGTTAAAACGTAGTCTACTTTATTCTGTACGATCTAATAATGTTATACTTTGTATGATTAAATAGTAACATATTCAAATTAATACGTAATAAGGACGGTAACTGGTGATTCTGCACCAATTTTGGCAAAAGCATAAATGAAATTTAATCTAGGAAGCTTGCAAGTAGATCATCCATTGGATGTTGCCAACAGATTAACAGCGACCGGATGAAATAACGATACGACCTCCGAGAAAACGATAGGAGCTTTTCTGCTGGAGATCTGTTATGGCTATACACCCACAGAATAAAAAGGTTATATCACCAAAACAACAGAGAAAATGGTAGGGCCCATATGAAGTAATTACCCGGATAAACGACGTGGTCATCCGTATACGACGAGGAGCAAGAGAGAAAATGAAGGACGTGCACA
>JBCFYV010004189.1:0-35026 GCA_039000515.1 Timema cristinae | reverse complement strand
ACCACAGTTGATTTGCCACTGGACAGCTAGTAGAATATTTTTATTGTAAACATTGGTTGATCACTTATTTTAAACTAGGTGCTAGTAATAATAATAATAATTATTATTATTACTAATAAAAAGTGTTTGCTTCTAATAATACTTCACTAAGGTTTACTGAATAATTGACTTTTTCATGACTAATTGATAAAACTATTAGGTTTTTTGTTTCATGGTTTTTAGCAATAAAAGATTGCGTTAGATAATACATTAAAAATAGGCCTTTAATATTAACATTTTTATCTTCTTTTAACTGCTCACCATAATAAATAAATAAATGTGTTTTTATAACTTAGAGAAAGAGCCATACAAAATATTTGTTCCAAAATAAAACATTTTTATTTGGTGAACAGATGCGCATGAACACAACCGAACACTATGACGTCATCGACGGTCTTAGTTTCGTCTGGTTTGCCATCTTAATTTGTTAAGGGAACTGGAAGCTTTCGTTTGTAAAGCTTTTTTTAATGAACCCCCACACACAGATACAGCTATTTTCATAATTATTTTCGTGTTTCAATAATGTAAAAACTGCTTAAAGAAGAACATAATTACAAACATGGTATGTTATGAAAGTTTTGACTGCCAAAACTGACATCAACTCGTCATATAGTCTGGCAGATCATATGGGTTGGTGAATGGATTCATGAGAGTAGATCTAGTAACTTTTGCAAGCTGTCACAGTGATAAACACTGGCGCAACATTCGCAAGCATATGGAAATTAGGTTTGGAACTGCAAATAATAAGTACGCAGATCTTCGTTGGCTTTTGTTATAACATATTTATGGCGTCCACGCATGAGGACCTTGCCTAGATTGTGTGTGTGGGTGGGTGGCGGATCTATACCCTGATTTTGATAGGAAGTCCGGTTGGAAAGCCCTTATTTCCTACTTTATAGTATATTATTGGTAGGATAAACGGCCTTTCAGAACGGTAGTAGTTTATCATGAAAGGCCTTTTATCCTACAAAAATACTACTATACAGTAGGATTCTGGTACGAAAAATAAATCCTTCCTGAACGGACTTCCTACCAAATTCATAGTGCACTTGCGGTAACTCGTAGTGAATAGATGTCAAGGCATTAACAAAAATAATCTTAAAAATGATTTAAAGCTTGATTTAAAACATCATTATTGAGGTCGAAGGTGTTTTGAATTTTAAAATACTACTAAAGTAATAAGCTACTACAATAGAGAAAGGAATAACATTTCTCTATGCTACTACTTTAAGCATGGGTGAGGAATATAAAAACACATTATGTTTGACCCCTCCTACCCCCCCAATCCCTTTCCAAACTCCCCCCCAACCTCTCACTCCCCATGTGGTCCTGTTACACGCTAATTGTGGGTCGAGCAAGGGCGTATTCAATCTCGGTTTTGTTCTGCATTTTCTTTGAAAAACCTGAATTTTTTGTTTTTACGTTTCTCTTTTTTTTATTAAAAAAATATGGTTTCAAGCCTGGAAAATATGTGGAAAGGAAAGGTTTAAATTCCGTTTCAACGTTGGAGGAATAATAATGTTAGATTATAAATTAACAATTTTTGTTACTTTATATTCTTCGTCGACACATTTATTTACTGTTATATTGAGGTAATTGGTATAATTAGCATCGCAAACTCATATATTTTATCCGAAAGTTGCATATCTTTACTCGATATCGTGTTCAACTATTTGTTGGCGGCTTGACAAATGCACGACCGTATCCATATCTAAAACAGAAAGTAAAAGTGGCAAGGCATTGCCATTTATTTCTTATTTTTACTTCACTGACTTTAAATTTCCCCATGTTACAGTTTATTTACGTTCTTGTAAAACTTGCCTTGCCAGATGGCTGAAACACCCTACATATATTATGTAATAAAAAATTAAAATAAAAAAAACCTAGTCGAGATTTGTCGCAAGGATCCGATTGCTTTCTCTTCTTTCGGGATATAATTTTTTGCATGTTATCAACGGGCTTTCTAGCTTAAACTGCGCCATTCGCCCTTACGTTCTACTTGATATTCCCACACTATGTGCCTTGATGAATGATACACTATAAATAAACATAACTGAACCGTCGATTAAACCTTATAACAAAAACTTATGTAAGCGATGTTGTAGGAGATACAGGATTCACGCGAACGGCGCACAAAAATATAAAAAAATATAAATATTTACTGCAGATTTTATTGACGTACACGCAGTACTTAAAAAAATTGCTAAAGTGGTTGAATTTAAACATTATTTTTTGTTATGTTACTCGACATAAAGCACGCAAAACTCAGAATTAACAGCGAATATTATGCCAATTCTTCAATAATTATTAGTGTCGTGGAATAAGCAAAGAAAATAGGTGAGAGAGCGAGTCCTCTCTATCTGCTTCTGTATCGAGAGAAAGACATCCCCCCTCTCCCCTCCGCGTTTTACTACACCCGTTCAAGTTCTCTGCCTATGTACACAATAAGCAAATTAGTTAGTAATGAGAAAGGCCTAACTTAGAGGAAGTATATTCATATTTGCATGGGGGAAAGTTGTAAACTTGTCAGAATGATCATAAAAATGGTCTTTTATTGTTTTGAAATGATTATGAAGGTGTTTTTTTTTTAAAAGCGTATGGTGATTTTGACAGATAGAAGTAGAACTTAACATATCCAAACACATCTTAAAATATGAAATTTCCAAGTGGTGACTGAACGGTATTTTGTTTGGTCACCGGTGTGTGTAGACTTTCACCTGCTCTGGTTGCCCAGAATGTTGCCCGGGATACTCGCCTACTTGTCTACAAGCCATACTCTGGGATTATGAAGGTAAACCTAACTCTAGCCCAACCGAGCAAACACTGGTGACCTTTGGGATTAATTTCTCTTTCGGGAAAAATACCCATGGTATCAGCCGGAAATCTAACCCCGGTCCTGGCACTGACCAATATATCACAGGATTGGTTACTATGACTGTAATTAACTACCGTAACTGATGATCAGCCAGCTACATAATCTTGAAAGCTAGTTTGACTATCATGGCTGCCAACATTCGTAATGGGAATTATGGGTATCATCATTGAGCGGAATGAGGATCGGACCTGCCTAAATTTGCTATCTCAACCTTGTCCCTCAACCCGCTCTAGCCATGATCGCGACTGGGATACGATACAAGGATCGAGATTACTCATTTGAATGACAACAGTTCACGCCTTTTTAAAAAATAAGTGCAGACCCAGTTGTCATTCTTAGAAACTATCAATTAATAACATGCTTGTATTCGCAGCTGATACGCGTCATGGGATTAAGTCGTGTTAAATTTGACCTGGAAAAGACGTTTATTGTTGCTGACAAAGAGGTCAGACACGAAATGACCGGTTTTATCAGCAATTTGCTGTGATTACTCAATTTGTGTTCGTTCTAATAAAAGGCTCGACCGTGGAACATTCATTTCACGCTACAATGCTCAAGAACAAGTCTTGGCTATCACCCGCTTCGATGGTCGCATGGTCTAAGGCGTCATTTTCGTAATACACGGATATATTGCCTCTAAATTTTACCTTCCTGCTCCCAACCCCATTTGTGTAACTATATGTACAACCCGGACGGGGTGCGTTAACCCCCCCCCCCCCCCCCCGCATTCTCCCCCCAAAAAACAAACACACACACACTCACTCGAGTATTTAAAACAGCTATTCCTTCCTGCGTTGTTGGTCGCATGGTCTAAGGCGCTACTCTTGCATTAAATTAGATTGCCGGTGATGGGGAGATCTTGGTTCGATCCTGGTCGGGTGTAGTGAAGTGGGTTTTTCCTAAATAGTTTTTTCACTCTTCATACAAATGCAGATACACTTCCTTTTAATTCATCTTTCTCCATCCCTAGACTGATAGAGCGTATAACCCGAATGAGCAGTAAGACTCTGTGCAAAAAAAACCAACCAAGTAGAATCGATCCGTACCTGTCAAACATGGAAATTGGTGTATCAGGCTCAAGTCAAGAATATTGGAAGTTACTGGACTTCACAAATATTTTGCAATCAACTTTTAGCTTCTCGGCATATGTGGGCAATTTTTAATAAAATGGATTCCGAAAATTATTAGTTGTAACTCCAAATTATGCGATTTTGTAAATAGCACACTATATTTGTTTTTAATAATCCACATGCCGAGAATTCAATAGAGAACTCTGAAATGGAACGGCACCATACAAACTGCTAGACAACAAACTGCTCGACAAGCTATAAAAAAATATTTGGAAGGCTGGGTGGGTCAAGTGGCCGACACGACTTGGACCAACTGCTAGACAAGCTCAAGTATAGGAGTACAAAGTGATAGACAACCAAGCGGTCGACACGAGAGAACAAATCTGTAAAAAGACCAACTGCTAGACACGAAGAAACGACATGGACCAAGTGATCGACACGAGCTGGACCATGTGATAGACAAGCTCCCATATAAGAAGACAAAGTGATAGACAGCCAAGCGGTCGACACGAGAGGACCAACAAACACCAGATGAATCCAGTTAAGAGTGGCTCAAGTGACCTACGAGTTATTTCAAAACTAACAACGTGATAAACATGGGCTTAGAAAGTTGGGTATAAGGATGGTCTGGATCCTCCTAGAAATTGCTGTCCTCCCGACACCCTAGATTTAACTAGCCCAAAAAGGGTGAGGTCCCCTTATATGTGTATAAACTTAAACTATCGTGTTTTTAATTTTAATAATTTACTTACACATTGCACTCTTCAAAACATATTTTCTAACACTGGTTTAGTTATATTTTCAAATAAATAATAGGTTTTGATACATACAATATGGTATCTGAAAATAAAGAATGTTTCTCTGAATGAAACTAGTTATTGGATCTGAGGAAAGGAGACAAACGTTTTGTTATAAATAGTAAAATCATACTTTAAGAACTAACAAGATGAAATAAAATTTTATATAAAAGAGCAACTGCCAGAAACTAAGTTGGTAGCTTATGATCAGGGTTCGATTCTGCCAGGTACAGTGAGGGTGATTTTTCTTAAAAGGTTTTCCACCCTGCCACCACGCAAATTCAGGTGCACTATATATAAATTTAATCTTCCTCATTCTCAACACATTAAGGTAATTAGTAAATACGCGTATAACCCAAACAGGTGGTAAGACACAGTGCTACAAAAAAAAATTCTAATTACACTAATGGATTAAAGAAGAAATGTTGTTATTATAGGATATGTGCTCTTATTTGCATGTAGGGAGAATGTAAACCATTAATGAAATATCACCCTCCATACACCCGGCCAGATTTGAAGCCTGATATTCCCGTCATTGATAGTCCAGTCTATTTTGAGAATGACGCTTTAGACCATCAACCATCGAAGCTAAGAATATTTTGTTGATGTTGCGTTAGCACCAGGTTTATTAATATGTTAAAATAAGGAGCTAAGTTAAGATGAAATAATCCCGCATTAGTGTAAAAGTTAGATGTAAAAATCACAAGGGTGGTAACTATCAGCCCAATCCACTCAGTCGGAATGATTACTCTTATTCAAGCTACTCTAAAACTGGTCTAGGGGTAAGGTGTCAGACTTCTATGCTGGCGGCCGGGGTTCAATCCTCGGTCCCGGCAAAGATTTATCTGATAACCAAACCCTTCCTTCACCTCTGACAAGACATCTTGTGAATGTGGGGAATGCCAGGCCTCCACCGTGGTTCGGATTCCACGTTAAACTGTAGGTCCTCCATTTCATCTCACAATCACCCTACCATTACACATTAGCGTAAGTGCGTATAACCCGAATGGGTAGTAAGACGCGGTGCTAATAATAATAATACTCTAAAACCTTACTAGACCGTATGGCAAACAGCGTTATTTAGGAGGTAAAACAACACTTACACCTAGCATAGTGTTATTTAGGAGGTCAGACAATACTTAGACCTAGCAAACAGTGTTATTTAGGAGGTCAGACAATACTTACACCTAGCAAACAGTGTTATTTAGGAGGTCAGACAATACTTAGACCTAGCAAACAGTGTTATTTAGGAGGTCAGACAATACTTAGACCTAGCAAACAGTGTTATTTAGGAGGTCAGACAATACTTACACCTAGCAAACAGTGTTATTTAGGAGGTCAGACAATACTTAGACCTAGCAAACAGTGTTATTTAGGAGGTCAAACAATACTTACACCTACCAAACAGTGTTATTTAGGAGGTCAGACAATACTTAGACCTAGCAAACAGTGTTATTTAGGAGGTCAAACAATACTTACACCTACCAAACAGTGTTATTTAGGAGGTCAAACAATACTTACACCTAGCAAAAAGTGTTATTATTAAGGAAGTCAAACAATACTTTACACCTAGCATAAAGTGTTATTTAGGAGGTCAAATATACTTACACCTAGCACAGTATTATTTAGGAGGTCAAACAATACTTACACCTTGCATACAGTGTTATTTAGGAGGTTAAACCATACTTACACTACTTGACATATGTTTGTAGGGTTTGCTAAAGTAAGAATGTAGGTGAAAATAACTTGAAATCAAGTACAAGCGTGCATTGAATTAACTGTTCTGTCACTTAGCCCACTCTTAACTGGATGATATCAAAGTTGGTCGAGCAGTTGGTCCTCTCGTGTCGATCGCTTGGTTGTCTATCACTTTGTACTCCTATACTTGAGCTTGTCTAGCAGTTGGTCCAAGTCGTGTCGGCCACTTGACCCACCCAGCCTTCCAAATAATTGTTTTCATTTTGTCTACCGGTTGGTTGTCTATCACATGGTCCAGCTCGTGTCGATCACTTGGTCCGTGTCGTTTCTTCGTGTCTAGCAGTTTGCTGTCTACCACTTTGTCCTCTCGTGTCGACCACTTTGTTGTCTATCACTTTGCCTGCTCCCAAATGGAACTATTTTTTTTTAATGTATAGCCTGATGCATTTATAAAATAATTGTAAAATACATATGGTTTGGTCTGGTAAAACTCGGGGAGTTTAAATACGTATATCAACCTTGAGTAGGAGCTTTCAAAATCCATTTAACAATGTTTAGTTTTCACTAGCTCTAGACCTCATTATGCAGCAATTATAAAGTCCTACTGAAGATATAAAATGGTTTGTCATGGTAACTTAAAAGGTAATGGTGGTTATTACCGTCAAAACTACTGTAATAATACCACTTTATAAAACGTGAATCATTCTTCGTCACGTTTTCGCAATTAAATTGCGCCACTTATCATTAAGTGCCAGATCAAGATAAAAAAGTTTCTGTAAAAAATCACTTTAAAAAATATGCTAGGCAGATAATTAATACATTACAACTGTTGATATTTGTGTTTCCAGCGTGTGTCCCTCTTGTCTACACGCATTTTAATTACGTTAATTAGTCAGGTATGAGTAAGGGAGAATTTAGAGGAAATGTACTCACATTTCCGTGAAGGGATATTATAGAACCATTTGGAAAAAAAAAATGTAACAAGGTCACAGAGAAAGCGATTTTTAGCGATATGCGATATGAAGCTTTATTTTTTTAGAGCGATACAAATCCGTAGCACAACTTCCTCTGGAGGGGAAGTAAAGCCGTTGTTCCCATGCCGATTGTAGCGTGTAAAAGAACCCTGGAAGGTATAACCTGATTTTGGTTGGAAGAACAGTAGAAAAAAATTCAAACATATTTCTTTGCGGCCAACATTGATACCGTTTTACTTTATTATTAGTGTTATTTTATATGTATTGATAATATCTATCAAAAGTGACAGCTGCAGATAACATGACTTTATGTATGAATATATTAAAATTGTTTTAATAACTTTAGTAACTAACTTTTCCTGTTCTTCCTACCAAAAATCATACTAATATATGAAAATACCTTTCTTGGTAAAATTGGTAGGCCCTTTCGTTCTTGCTCATACAAATTCTCGTGTTCTGATATAATCTGTCGGTTCAAAAATTGCACGTTAAATACTTCAAATAAATAAATAGTAATAATACTTAGCACCGCATCTTACTACCCGTTCGGTTTATACGCTTTAGTACTTACTACACTAATAGTAATGGGGAAAGTTGAATGTATAGGAAGTGAACCCGCACTTGCGTGGAGGGAGAGTGGAAAACCATTTAGGGAACACCCCTTCCCCAGTTCACCCGAGCGAGATTCAAACCGTGATCTCCCCGTCCTCAGCAGTCGAGCTCAACACGAAACTAGCGGGTAAGCTAACTATGCCACCGAGGTGGGTATACAATAAATAATATAGGGGCTCGCCACACTTCAAATATGAGCGCTGACATAAGCCTTGATTTTTATTAATTGGGTCACTAAAATTAGGCATTTTAGAAATTTGTCTTGATTTATTAACTACAAAGCTAATCTAAAAAGTAATGAATCCTTATGGATTGCTTTATAATTTATCTCAACATTGTTAATTAAATGAACTAAGAATTTAAATACAACTGTAATTTTTCTTCCCGCCATTGTGGTATCATGAGTTTTTTTTAATAGCGGGCGTCCTATTAAAATTCGAACTAAGAACAATAAGCGGGCAAATCACGATAGTGTCTGACCACAGCGTTAACATTTCAGTGTAAACGAACCCTTAGGTGGTGTTTATACTATGCATAACTATAGTACATTCACGATCCTAGTTTACTTGGATGACAGTTCAAAAAGTTACTAGAACTAGTCTAATGTATCCCTACACCAACAGCTGACATCTGCCACTTTGGATAACTTTAATGAAAACACACCGTAATACCGTGATAATTAACCACAGGAGGCCAATATTATTTATATATTTATTTAAGGTCGGACACAAAAGATTATTTCTCGTTTCATTCGACTTAAAAAAAAGTAATTATTCACATCACTTTCACAAAAGGTCTAACGAACATGGCTTCAAAATGGTGACCGATGAATTTAAACCGTGTGATCGATTGACATGACGGAAACAAAGTTCTTTACAATGATGCACTCACGCAGTACATACAACTATTTTATTCAGTTAAATATTTCGATATAGATAAAATAATCTATACTTATAAAATAACATGTCCTGACTGACTGACTGATTCATCATCGCCGAGCGCAAACTATCAAGGCTACAAGCATGAAATTCGGACTGTATATTCATTTTGTTATGTAGGCACCCACTAAGAAAGGATTTTAGAAAATTCCACCCCAAAGGGGTCAAAATAGGGGATGATAATATGTATGAAAGTCCGTCATTTTGAAAGTTACATAAACAAAATTTTGTATTTCGGTTATTGACGTAAAACAAATAAATACGTGTTTCAGGAATTTTGGAAATTTTATTTAATAAGGGATGAAAAAGGGGGTGAATGTTTGTATCGGACTTGCATTATTTTTGATCTGAGGTCAAGTTATGGTCATCAACGTAACTTAATATTTTAAATTAATCTGTAAATACATATGTATATTTTCGTATTTGTATATAATCAACTTCCACGCGATCAAAGCCGCACAGGTATCTAGTTATAAAATAATTTATTATATAAAAAATGACGTATTTTCTCTCTTCTAAGTAAATACGATGCCTCTATTAAAGGGTATTCATTTATGCACTATATTACACATCATAGATAACATTCCAAAACGAAGAATAAGTACTTTTAATTATGTTTAAAATATTGTTTCGGGCTGGGTAAAAAGAAATGGTTAAAAGTAATGAAATAGTGTGAGAAAACTTAAGTTTATGTTATAATAAATGTAAAATATAATATGTAATTAAAAAACTGAACATTTATAACAAAACGGTGATCTTTTACAAGTGTTGGCAACCCAAAACCTAAACATGATTTTTTGCCCTTCCTCTAGATATGATATTTATAAAAATACTTCACAAGGGGTCACTTGAAAAACGTTTATCAAACCGTATTTTTTTAAACATAAAATTAACCTAATTTAAGTAGTAAATTAAATTTATATTTTATTTGATTCTGATTTTATTATTGGTAGAGTTTCCCTTCTGCTCTCCTTGCTGGCGTTCGTTTTAATTGATTAAAGCCTCTTATCGCATTCTCATTGGCTGGCTGATCCAAGGGTTGTCTTTGCTCAACTCCATGCAAATGCGTTATTCACGAATATAAATAAACCAGCGCGAGCATTTCTGCTGTTATCTGACCAACCAAACGCTCAGCTCAATGAAGTTTTGACGCAGTGTTGGCTGCTATAGTTCGATGTCGCATATCTCTCAAAAGCACTTACTAGAAGAGTCCACTTGCCATATTAGTCAGTGGTGATAACTTACAGCTAGAATATGATGAAAAACCGTTAAAAGGAAAATATTACTAAAAACAAATGGCTTGTGAAAGTTTTGACTACTAAAAGTGTCAACAAATCATCATATTCTTGCAACCCGCCACTGTGGTGCAGTTAGCTAACGCGCTGGTTTCCTGTTTAGCTTGCGGGTAGTAAGACTCGGTGCTAAATAATAATGATGTTCTTGCAGATCTAATGGTTTGGAGAATGTATAAATGAGTATATCTGGTAACAACTTGACTAGCTGTCACCTACATTCTTACTGACGAGGGTGTAAACGGGGCTTTGACCAAGAGCGTTGTTAACGGTTTTGCTAGAGGGAGAGGGGGCTTACGTGCCCCTAATTATGTATTTAACTGGGACACACTCAGCACACTCAGCAAAGAAACTACTTAGTGTTTTAATCAGAAAAATTAAAACTTATGTTTGAAGCTATTCATAAATGATGGTATCTTTATTTGAATTAAATACTCCTGTTAATGCGTTTTATTCAGTTGCTACAAAATTATTTCTACTTTTTCATTTAAAGTGGTAATGGGTCCGTTCTGCCTACCTCTCCCCAACCCATTAATTAAAAACTAAAACCTGTCTTGGTGGCTGCATGATCTAAGGTGTCACTCTTGCAGTAGACTAGACTTCCGATGACGTGGAGATTGAGGTTCGAATCTCATCATGTGTACTGAGGATGGTTTTTGCAGCGGGTATGTTTCACTCCAAATTTAACCTTCCTCATCCTTTTCAACCACCAGCGTAATTAGTACACAAGCGTTCAACCCGGACGGGTAGTAAGACGCGGTGCTAAAAAAAAAAAAAGAAAACTATCAACGCCTACGGCCTTAGTGCACCCATTGAAATTGAATTCTGACCTCCCAGTCACCTGCAAATCTGACTAGATGAGCTTAAATTTGATCCACGTGCTCATCGATGCGGGTTTAAGGCTTTAATTACCTCGGCGGTAAACGTACTTCTAAAAAATATAGTCCGGCAAGGCACACGCCTAACATGAACTTTCATTAAAGGTTGACGTGGTATCATTAAAGTTTGACGTGGTATGCACACGTGGCATTACTGTAAGAGCTTGTAATGGTACCGGGGATAATGATGGCTCAGCGCTTGCAGCGAAGGATGGGGGTGGGCGCGTCTATTTGCCCACTGGCGTGAGTGTGTGAAGTGTAGACTATGCGCGCGCACTGCACACGACAGGCGCGTTCAATTATTCGTGCGTCCGAGCGCCTGCCGACGTGTTTTACGCGAAACCGCTGATGAGCTTGTATCCGAGAGAGACCAACTAATGGGATACCGAGCAGTCCCTTTGTTGTTCCGCATCAAATGAGAATTCATGACGCGCGCTGAGGTGGAAGGGCGCGGGAGAGGGACATGACCGCAGTATTGATTTCCCGAGCTTGGTCACGTGGCCTAGTATGAGGCAGTTGCCGGCGCGCGTATTGTCAAACCTCCCTTCCCTATTCCTCTTTCCAACGTCCGTTCTGGTTTGGTGTGTGTTTGATAGGAAAAGGACTGGGGGGGGGGGGGGGGGACCGGGTTTCCTACCTGCCCGGAGCAGAAATTGATTTGATCCACTCAATTGCAAAGCACAATGAAACTTTTCTGGAGGGACTACCGTGCAACAATGGACAAACCGTCGAATAAAACTAGCGATTGTTTGAAATGGGGTCGACACAATATTTGTCCATATGTCCGTATCCATTCCGGAAGCGTCTTTTCTTAATCGTTTATTTGTTCAAGGACATAATCTTTTGGTTGGCTTTTAAAGCTATTATTATAAAAGGAAATAATGGCAGTCATAAAGGGGGGGATACTATTCGATAGTATGAACACCAGAGAAAGCAAACAGCGAAAAGCTTCTATTGTATTCTTCTTACTCATGCATCTTTACAACACATTACTAACAATTTAATTCTAAGGTTGCTTACAAATTATTAGAAACAGGTACTAGGTGTTATTATTATTAGCACTGTGTTTTACTACCCGTTCGGGTTATACACACTTACGCTAATGTGTAATGGTAGGGTGATTGTGAGATGAAATGAAGGACCTACAGTTTAACGTGGATCCGAACCACGGTGGAGGTCTGGCATTCCCCACATTCACAAGTTGCGATTAATACACGTTTTGTTAGAGGGGAAGGAAGGGTTTGGCAATCAGATAACTCGGTGCCGGTACCGAGGATTGAACCCCGGACCCTAAGCACAAAAGTCTGACACTCACCCCTAGACCCCCAGGGGACTAGGTGTTATTGATTGCATTAATCCCACTTTCATTTTCGTTTAGTTTTGATAATGTCATCACAAAGCATATGGTAGGTAGCAATCTAACCTAATTGATTCCAGGAAAAATACAACAAACCAACCAAAAACCTCTAATTTACGATGCAGTCAAAGGTAACTAACCCCATTTGGCGGGAATCAAACCACTGAACCAAGATCAGTAGATGGACGCGCCATAGACAAAGATAATGTCAAACACAACTCTTGTATTGTCATTGATTTTCTAGTTCATGTACATTTCTCTGAATCCATTTTCACAAATTTTATCATGAGTTGGCAGCATGATTTTGTGGGATCCTATTTTATTAGTTTTCACAACATTCTAAAAAAGTAGAAACATATTTGGTCATATATCTTTGTAGGCTTTGTAAAATAAAACTCTTTTGGCCAAAATAAACAATATCCATAACAAATATTCAACAACTGTTGATACCACTATGTGTAGCATGTTCTAAATATATCTAATGGAGTAGTACTTGATTTATTGTGTCCAAACATTTTTGTACTATAAAAATTCCTAAATACTCCACTTAACAAAGCGCTCCCTTCTATTCTAACTTAAGGGTCCACCCACTGGAGTTCAGAGTTGCATTCCATACATTTAGGAAACCCAAATTGTTTATGAACGAATTTGTTATTTAAAAAATAATGTTCCCACAGATATTGAGGCAAGTATTAACAGGTCCCCACAGAATTTAAAAAAAACCTTACACATTAAGTCTAAAAATGTTTTAAATATCCATGAAAAGGTAAAATTAATTATTTTGTAACATAGTGAGTGACATGTTATTGTTTGGAGCCCAAATGGAGCCACAAAAGAAAAATCTAAAATACTTGATAGTTTTGGCATATTTGAAGTTTTGGATTTGTCATTTTCACTGTTAGCATATTCCCCTTAAGTAACTAATTAGCAAATTTCAACATATTAATGGGGTCTCCTCTCTCATAATCTAATAATGTAGATGTCGAGTTGTGCCTGTGCGCTTGATGAACACAACTACCAGATTTTATACCAACTTTGAATATTCAAATAAGTTTTTAGCTCAAGTCCACGAATCCCCTCTCTTTTAATCCCCTCTCTTATTTTACTCTCAGTAGAGGTAACCTTCCATTTCTCAGTGGCAGCTGGTTGGACGAGGCGTCACCATCGTTCAATAAAGCACGTGGACGGACATAATCTTGAACCAGTTTTATTTTACAGTAATTTTCAATACACTTATCTTATATACTATTTTTCCAGATCACTTTTCAATGATCTTGTATTCAATAACATTGCAGAATTAATTAATGCATCATCAATTATTATATATTGTTTGGACCTTATCCCCCCTCCCCTTTTTGCGTGTGTATCCCTCAGATGTCATGCTAGTTAAATAATAAGTTACATATTATAAAATGGAGGGTTGAGGTTACTTGCAAGAAATTTAATTTTATTTTGTTCATCATTCCAATGGCTTTTCACACCGCTGATAATGTTCCTGTTTGACTGGGTATCCACCAGCATTATTGGAATAGAAACAATAATGGCCAATGAAAAGTAATGTATTTAGCTAGATCTAGGAAAGGATTTGATAGATCTGGTAAGTGGTCAGAAAGTTTCCTGAAAGTTGGGAGGTATGCTAAGTTTGGTGAAAGCTGGGGATAGCCTAGATTCAGGGAAAGTTGAGGGTATGCTAGCGTTGGGAAAAGTAAAAGAATCGGCCATGTCCATGAAAAATGACAGCTCTGGTTATAATTTGGGCAATTAACTGACTAAATTGAGACAAACTAATCCAAAGTGTGAGTTTAACATTATTGCTGACTTTTTACATGTTGAAAACAAGAGTCAAGGCAAATAGTTCTCAAAATGAGTGGTTTTGTTTTTGTAAAAATACCTGGCATTCAAGGTTCTCTTTCATTTAAATAGTTAAAATATTAATTTTAAATCATTAGTATCCCAAGCAGTGGACAAACATGCGAGTTTTATGTATACAAATGAACAAAAAGTAAAAATAAAATTTGTTAATTTTATATATCTGAAAGCTTAAGAAAACTACAAAATTATGATCATTTTATGTATACATAGGAAAGGAAAGAAAAAATAATGAAAATATCCAAGAATAATTAATTTTTATCCAAGAAAAATAAAATAAAATAAAACAAAAATATTAAGATGAAAAATATTCTAGTTCATTTGAAGTTAGTATGGATAAAAAAATTGAGCCTTCGACAAGTTGGCATCTTAAAAATTTATACATTTTAATACTGATTTGTTTAAAATCCCTTTCAATGAAACATTTATTTTTTTAATATCCAAATAAAGCGATCTAAAATATTTGTTGCAAGTTCTTAGAGAGTTGAATTAAAGTATTGTATTTTTCTTATTCTATCAGATTTTTTCTCACTCCTATTATCTTGTGGTTATTAATAATTATTTACTTAAACATTCATTTCAAAAGTCATCACAATCTTAATTATGCTGGGTGAGAGGTTACACAACATGATACATTTTCAGAAAAGTATGACAGTTATAGAATGGAGAAATTCATAAAGGATAACATGTCAGACACACGGCTTGGGCTCACTATCAATGGACTGCTTTTAAAAATATTTATGGAATGTTGTGTTACAGGGAAAAGTCGAGAAAATTTTAAAAAACTTCCTGATTCTTCAGATAATTTTGGCAATGGTTTTAAAAATAAAGAAATAACCCAATGTTAACAACTTCAATTCATGTAATTTTGTAAAGAGCACAGACATAATTGTCTTTAATTTAATAAAAATTGTAAAAAAAATCCCCAAGATTTTGGATTTATGATTTTAAACCGGATAAATACATATTTTTTTCTCTCTTTAAAACCTGGTAAATCAGGGATTTTATAAACACTAACAGGGTATTAACCCTGTTTATTGCATTAAACCATTATGAATATACTACAAAAAATAGTTCAAGTAAACCATTATGAATATACTACAAAAAATAGTTCAAGTACAGAAGTGTAAAAGATATAGAAAATCCTATTAAAATGAATACAAATGATCTGGGTTTTGGTCACAAAGTTTGACATGTATATTCAAGAGACTTTTTGGCATAACTGTCAAGGCAGATGTTCTGCGTCGGGCAACAGCCGAAAGGCTTTAAGACTGACTTTTTGTTTGTTTCAGGATATGCTGGACGTGTGTGTAGGTACGAGTGTCGGTACCATCACTGAGCCTGACTGTTTAGGTCCCTGTGAGCCAGGTACCAGTGTAACCCTTGAGGGCATCGTTTGGCATGAGACGGAGGGAGGTTAGTGTTATTGGTCAACCATATTGGTAGTTGGTACAACCATTTTAAAACATTTGATCACAGCTTCTACTTTTTATCTTTTATTTTTTCAATCCTTCATATTGTTATTAAATGCATTGCTAGATCTTAGCACACACTACACTTATTGAGAAAGTTTGATAACTATTTCATATCATACCAGTTATAATGTAATATTTGTCTGAATAATTATCTTTCCACTCATTTGAACCTTCTCAATTTAAAGCCCTTTTATTCACCCTCATTTCTTCTATCTGTTTGAACAAAGTGTTAGTGTGGCTTACTCACTTCTTTCTAACAAATTTTTGCTAACCATGGTCAGAGGGAAAAGAAATTACAATTATTTTATAAAATTATATCTATGTATTATCAAATCAAAATCTATACATTTGCTAAGCAATTGAAGTTTCACCAACATTGTTTTAACATACCCAAAGAAGACTAGGAACTTAAAACCAAAATTGACACTGACTAGTTTTTATTGATTTTATCTAATCTACATTTTGATTACTTTGTTCTGTAAATAAAGGGTTCCATAGAACCTTGGTTCCTTCCAGAGAACATCAGTTCTTCCAAAGAACCTGGGTTTCTTTCAACTGCACTATTTTAACAAATTTTACAGTTTGGAAAAACATATGGTTTAACCAATATACTTGTTCAACTAATATCTATGTTAATAAAGCAGACAAAGTACAATTAGGCGAGGGGTCTGTTATGGAAGGCTAGTGCGTTATCCATATCATCTGTGTTGACGTTTTCCATCTCTTTATATATAGGTGAGACCACCTCTGTTGTCTAGTGATCAGAGATCCTGGATACACTTCCTAAAGGTCACTTGTTCAATCCACATAATTTTATAGAGTTTCTTTGTAGCAGTGGGCTTGGAATGGGGTAAATCAAGCCTCGAGAGAACAGGAGGGGCTACTTTAATGAAAAAGAATGGCTCCGGTCTAGAAAACTGAGATTAGTGGTCAGAGGGTTCGTTGTGCTGACCACATGACACTCTCTATCCGCAAATGTTGCACTTTCTTTGCCAACATACTTTGGCCGCTCGATCAGCATAACCTGCCTGCAGGCTGACACTATGGAGTTTTTTTCCTATGCGTATTTAAATGGCTTACTGAGGATTGAACTTAGTAAAACAGGCAAACTTTAAATCTCAATGAACAGGAAATGTCTGGAAATTGTTTATTGAAAAAATTATTAATATACAAGAGCATACTTATTAAATACATAACAGGTAGAACAATGAACGAAAACGTTGGCTAAGATTTATTATTATTATTACTACTCGTTCGGGTTATACACATTCACGCTAATGTGTAATGGTAGGGCGATTGTGAGATGAAATGGAGGACCTACAGTTTAACGTGGAATCCGAACCACGGTGGAGGCCTGGCTATCCACACATTCACAAGTTGTGATTAATACACGCCTTGTCAGAGGTGAAGGAAGGGTTTGGTAATCAGATAAATCTGTTCCGGGACCGAGGATTGAACCCGGCCGCCAGCACAGAAGTGCGACACCTTACCCCTAGACCACCAGGTCACCGGCTCAGATTTGATAGCGTGAAGGCACTGTTGGCGTTATCACATATTGGGGGGTGGGGTTAGAGAAATGGGAAAGTAATTAAAATAAGGTGAGAAGTAAAAACGGCATGAATACAAAACATTGTAAAAAAAAAGAAAAGGAGAATGAATAGCAGAACAAAAAGTGAAAGACATCATGAAAGTAGTATTTAACAGGAAGACAAGTTACCATGAAGGAAACTGAAGTAGGAGAGAGGGTTAGTTGAGTGGATTTGTCACTAATTGCCCCAAACAAATACCCCACTCCCCTTATTTCCTTCCCCTTAAACCTTCTCTGAGCTCTGCACGAATGGAACAAATTGAATGGACGCCAAGAACCCTGGTCTGGGGTCTGAAATAAAACTGTGTGTGTGTATCGATTAATCATTACCAGAGACCGACGTCCACACCAAGTAAAAGGGCGATGGGGGTGAGGGGAGGTGGATCCATTGATCCATTGAACACTGTGATGGGTGGGATCCATGCTGATGCATATTGACTATTTGCTTTGGATTGGGAGACACTGAGTGATCGCCCCCGTAAATGTAGATTCTTATCTTAGCCAAACGCTGGCGCATTTCCTTAAAAGCCATTTTGTTAGTTAATTGGCATCAAAGCTTATAAATAACATATAACTCGCTCCGGTGGCCAAAGGTTAGAATCTTGATCAGGTGTACTTATAGTGGTTTTTTCAAAAGGGTTTTACAATCTTCATGCAAATGCAGGTACATTTCTTAGAACTACAACCTTCCTAATTCTTAAGAGCGAGCTTTACAATTGATGGGGCCACAAGCAACCCACCTTACACCCATTTACCCACAGGTTATTCTTAATCTGATTATATTTCATCTATCATGAAAGATGGTAAAATATTTACTGGCAAAATTGAAGGTATCAATAAGCTGAACTTTTTTTGCCAAATCCAAAATTTAATAAAACCACGGAATAATTGGATACAAAATTAGATAGACATTAATTAATAAATGTGTTTGAGCTTATAACTATTGATCGAGAAGGACATTTTTTTTAAATTTGGCATTAATAATCACATTTAGTTTACGCATGCAACAGTATGATTATAATTGGATGTTTATATATGAAAAAAACCTGAATAGACAAAAAACAAAACAAAATTTCATGCATTTTCTATTTAATACTACCCGCCTCGGTGGTGTAGTTGGCTAACGCGCTTGTCATGTTGAACTCGACTGCTGAGGACGGGGAGATCGAGGTTCGAATCTCGGTCGGGTGAACAGGGGGGGGGGGGAGCTTTCCTAAATGGTTTTCCACTCTCCCTCCACGCAAATGCGGGTTCACTTCCTCTAATTCAACCTTCCCAATTCCTAATCCATTAGCGTAATTAGTATTTAAAGCGTATAACTCGAACGGGTAGTAAGATGAGGTGCTAAATAAATAATAAATAAATTTTTAATATTCCAATGGAGATAGGTCACTTTACCTCCATTCTAGTTTGGGTAAAAACCCCATTAAGTACTGTTGGTTGGATATAAAGGAGTGAAGAGGAAGGGGTCGGTTATCTTTCAATGATTGTTTAACCTGACAAGTTTCTATCAAACCAGCACCAGCACAAAGTTTGTCAGATGCTAGTGCTGTATTGGTTGGCATGGGTGTTTTACAGTATTATTATAATTTGTTGCAATTTTGTGAGTTGTAAGACTGACTGACTAATTATCAAAAACCTATGGGGTAATTTTACTTCCAGTTAGCATAGAACCTTGAAAATTGGCATAAAGGCAGTACTTGGGATATAGACCTAGGGTAAAATATGAAACCTTAACTTTTCAACATGGTTTTCCAAAATTGGGGGACGGGGGAGGGCTGTTTCTTGAACAAGTCAAATCAGAATGTTGAAAATTGGCATAAAGGCAGTACTTGGGATATAGACCAATGGTAAAATATGAAACCTTAACTTTTCAACATGGTTTCCTAAAATTGAGGGACGGGTGAGGGCTGTTCCTTGAACAAGTCAAATCAGAACATTTAAAATTAGCATATAGGTAGTACTTGGGATATAGACCAAAGGCCATAGCCAGCCAGTAATTTCAGGGGGGTTTGGTGGGCACATCCCCCAATTGCCGGAGGCTAGAAAAAATTCTAGAAGCTATCTGAAGTGTTTTATAGCAACATATCCCCCTAACTGCCAAAGGTTAGGAACAATTATAAATATTAAACCCCTCTAGAAGCTATCTGAATGTTTTTTATGGCAACATATCACCATAACTGCCTAAGGCTAGAAAAAAATCTAAATATTAAAGACATTATAAATAATAAGCTACTAATAGTTTGTTTATAATCATTTGTACTTTCTAAACAAACATGTGTGTTTGTGGTTAGTTATGGCTAAACAATTAAAATGTATAGCAAAATTTATAAAACAAAAATGTATTGTTCATTTTTGTTAAATTAAATGCAATACTTTAGTGATTAAATGCTTCACTAGTTCTGTAACCACACCAAAATGTTTTTTTTATACATACCTATTGTCATTACATTATTTTCAGTATGGATTACATTAATTGGAGAAATTGATAAGGATGAATATTTAAAATGAACATTACTCTTTTCTTTGAAATTACTATCCTCAAGAAAAAATAAAGATATTTCAGGAATTTCTATGAAACTTATAAGCTGTAGTTCATTTCTAAAGTTAAACATCCCCACCCAACTCATTCTCTCTCTCTTTGTTGCCAGTTTTATAATCTAGAAGATTTTTCAGGTTGATTGAAAGGGATGATAAGTAGATGATGTTCGGACTAGGATCAAGTTCTTTTATGTTTAAAGTATCCCAGGGGTTTACAAGTTATACTTTTCCTAAAACTTTGTGGAGTTTATCTCACATTACATTGTGATATGAAGACCCTAAATATATTTTTTTTAAGTCAAAGTCTTTATATAAAACAGTGGTCTAATCAATTGACTGAGTACAATCATAATTTTATGAGCCACACTATATAGCTTATAAACTGGCTATTAATTGTAATTAGGTATGTATATAGGATAGCATAGTGAAATGATCACACACCGTATTCCAACGCTTTACACCTACACATTAATAAAACAAGCTGTTTAAACTTGATTTTGTTGGCCAGACTTCATTGATCTCATGCTGATTATTTTACTGATCATGACATGTGTATGTCATCCATCACATTATCCTCTCTTTTTAATGTGTGCCCGCCTTGTACAAACACCTTTGAATGTTTATAATAGTTGGATGGATGCCAAAGAGGAAAGAGTTTGTGCTAACCACAGGATCAGAAATTTGGCAAAGTACCTAGGCTAGATTATTTTAAGCTTTTATTACTTTTTTTACATTTTTGTATCAATAATGAATTAAACTTGTTTAAAAGTAGATATAATGTATTTTTTTTACTTTGATTAAAATAAAATGAAATGGGATAGTGGTCAGTTGATTCAGGGTTTTAATTTTTTATCGCAGCACTTATTATAATTACATCATTTGTTAAATTTACACAACATGATTTTAGTTGTCAACTATACATTTAAATATATAGTAGATTTTCTTATTAGACTTTTAAATATGATTTATTCATTCAAATGTGCTAGCCATCCAACTAACTTACATAACATATATAGCTATAATATAGGTAATTGTTCGCTTGTATTTTCCTAACCATTTACATTATAAATTACATTGAAGCACCTAATACAAATTATGTTTTTGATCCTATTACAAATAACATACTTTAAAAATAGTTTAATTCCTCTATCTATTATAATAAAAAGAAGTGTTTGTTTGTGTGCGATGCCCAGCCAAATTTACGACATGCAGAGATCTGAAATTTTTAACATAGGTGGACGGAATGCATCTCAAAGACAGATTTTTAAATTTTTAATTAGGCTATTTTTAACACTTTGAAGAAAATATTGTTAATCTGATAATTAAATTCTCTGGGCAAATCGGGCACCTGGGGTATAATTCTTATACTGCAGTGGGTCACGGGCAACGCCGTGCGGGATTGCTAGTTCAAAATAAAACTAAGATTTCTTGATGCCTTGATCTCCCTTTGTACACAGCATCTTTCATGGCACAGGAACAGGGTAGAGTGTGGGTACAAACCACCCAAATTTTGAGACGATGGGAGGGATTTCCTTTGTTTGTGCCAGTACAAAATCACCCCTACTAGTACAAAATGTTTAAACTAATTAAACATTTAAATCCCAAGAAGCACTATTAGCAAACAAAACAAAAAATGTTGGCAGTTAAGTATGTAGGAAAAAGACTGCAAGGGAGGCCAAGAAAGAACTGGGAGGAACAGATAACAGAACTGACCCGGTTACAGGCAGGAAACTGTTGACGATTTCATTAATTTGTTAACATTACTGGTTTATTAATATAAATCTAAAAATACATATGTTAGTGCTGTTTAATACAAAAGTTAATAACCCTTCTTAATTGAGTTTCCTTAAATAATTTTGAGTGTCTGATTAATTAGTGAATACTTTTAATGAAAGGATCCTTATCATATGTTCTAACATATTTGCTAATATATATAACATTTAAGAAAACAAATTAATGTGAAGTACAAATATTCACTTTTTCCAATTAATCTTGGTGCAATAACTATACCGACAACATAATGTAATTATATAAACAATTAACATAACATTTAGGTGCATCTGAAAAAAAAATATATATATATATTAATATATATATATGCACACCTTAAGATTGATACACTCTGATATAATATTTCATCCCAATTAAAATGTATTGTCTGTTTGATTACAGGTGTTCTTGTGGTGAATGTCACATGGAGAGGAAAGACCTATGTCGGCACATTGCTAGATTGCACTAAACATGATTGGGCACCTCCAAGGTATTATTTTTAAGTTGTAACACACTACACTTTAGTCTGAGTCGAAGGCTTGGCTTACCAACTCCACAGCCCTGCTATGGATGGCCCAAAAGTTAGACATGACACACAGATGATGTCCTAACTTTGATTTAATGACTTTTGCTGTGTTTTACATATTATTTGTACAGTATAAAATTCAATATAACTAAATACATTTGGAAATGAGTGTTTTGTGCTGATACATAAACCCAAATACAAAATAAAGTTAGACTTTTTTAATCTTAAAAACTACTACTGGGTTTCTTGCCATACAAAAGTGAGGGGGAAAAAAAACTGGACAGAGGCACACTTGTTCAAACACAGAAATCTTTGTTTGTAAACAAAGTTAAATTCTTGTTTATAATGGGTTTTATCCATACTAATCTATTTTTAATGTTTAAATTTATTCTTAGAAAGGTAAGGATTGATTTGATTTTTGGAATTCACGTATTTCCAAGACTTCTTCTTTTGCAAGGTGACTTTAAGTTTCGTCTTCCCTGCTCACCATCTTATGTCTATGTCACAGATGACAACCAATATATCTTGATTTTTTTTAAATTCCTCTGTAAAAAATAAAGCGATTCAGGTGTTTTGTTTACGCAATTTAATGTAAACCGACTGGTTAGGGAAATTAAATATACTGAAAACAGTACACAAGCTTGCTCCTTTGTTAAATTACAATATACACCACTTTCTTTTTTTACTTGAAAGGGATAACACCAACAGCATATTAGTTCCTAAAACAACGTTGAAATTCTTTTGCAATATGTTTTAAGCTGCATCATGTAATAACACACCATGTTGAGTAGTTATTTATCTTGATAGCACACTACACTGTTGAATTAAATAAACTAAAGCCTTGTCTTGAGCAAATCTACTCTTTTTTAAATATCTTATCTATAAACATAGCAATTCCAAATGGCTTCATCTCGTGAACAAAAATGGCAGGATGTTATAGTTATATGAATCTGATTTTACTCAAACGTTTATAAAATTGTGCACAGCAATGGTGACAATGAACTTTTTTTCTGTAATACTAAGAATTTCAAACCTAAAGGGTTACACTTTTTTTTTTACATTACTACCTATTATGTGGTCTAAATAAAATATTTTGAAGAAATGTAGTATATAAATAAAGTATTGCAACAATGTATTGTTTTTACAGGTTTTGTGATTCCCCTACAAGCGACCTGGATGCAAGACTGCCAAAGGGCCGAGGAAAACGCGGTCGAGCTGCAACCAATTCCAACCCTGGAGGAGATCTTAGTAATTTCACAGAGACTCGGTCATCGGTGCACAGCAAGCTTCGCAATGGTGGTGCCAAAGGAAGACGAGGTGGTGCAACCGGAGGGAGCAGTTCTTCTAGTTCTGGCTCCACTACTACGGCAGGAACGGGCTCTCCCACACCATTTGTGCCCCCTAGACCTGAGCCCAACAACAAGAGGAAAGGACGGTCACCTGATGAAGAGCCTCTTGCAAACATGAAGAAGAATCGAGTGGCTCCAGCCTCTGCATCCAACAGCCCTCCATCATCCCCTGTTTTGCTTGAGTGCCCGGAACCCAATTGTTCCAAAAAATATAAACACATTAATGGACTTAAGTATCACCAGTCCCATGCACATGGTACAGCAGATGATGAAGACACAAAGGATGAGGTCAGCATGTCTGAAAACGATGAGAGTAACGTGGAGGCGCCGAGCCCCGCCACTCCTGTAAAGTCACCTGAGAAGGTCCAAGAACCTCTTCAAGTCCAGTCGCAGCAGAGGAAGGAGGATGGCTCAACGCTTCAAGTACCTCCGTTACAATCGCAACAGCAACCTCAGTGCCAAGCTCCTCTTGTTTTAACTCCTCCTATAATGCAACCTGAGACCCCCACTCAGCCTACTACACCAAACCCTACTACTCCTCCTCAACCATCACCTACTGTGCAGTTACAAACACCTGTCCTTCCGATACCACCTTCCCCAGCAGATATGGTGTCTTCCGGCCCTCCTCCCCCTCCTAACCCTGACCCAAAGAATGTAGTAAAGCCAGGAGTGCTGCGGTATGGCCCTCCAGTGGAAGACTTTTCAGTTGGCAGTGGCATGTTTAAGCAAGTTATGCCCCCTACAGTCACGGTAGCAAGCATTATTACAAGTAGCATTGCTCCAGTGTCTACAATAAGGGCTGTGAGTGTAGCCATGGCTCCTAGCCAGCCTCCTCCACAACCTCAGCAAGTATCACCACCTTCACCTGCTCCACCACCTGTACAGCCCCTTCCTCTACCTCTTGCACAAATACCTCAAACCATCAAACCTGTTGGACCCCCTCCTCAGTTCAAGGTAAAGCCCACTGCTGCACTGATGCCGGATGATAAAAAGGACAGACTAAATAAGTCCTCAGCAGGACACAAGAAGAAGAGTCGCAAGTCTCCAGCAGGCAGTCCACACCCACAACCCGAACAACCGACATTTGGACTGGACCCTGCATCACGCGAAGATGTTCAGAGCCCGGCATACTCTGACATCTCGGATGATGCCGCACCCGTATTGGAGTCTGAGGTGGGCGATGGCAAAGGAAAGCCTCCTGGACCGGATAAGAAGGGGGAGGTGGGTCAGGGCCCATCCCAGCATGCCATGCCTCACTACGGAATGTACCCCTTCTATAGTCAACCACCCTACTTAGTACCATCTGTACAGCATGATGGGAAGCCCAAAGAGAATTGTGAAAAACTGCCAGGAGAGGTGAAGTTAGGGGAAAAAGAAAAGAAGGAAAGTGGGGAATACCAGCAGAAATTGCTGCAGCAACACTACTATCCCTATGGTTACATGCCAGGCTACCCTTACAACCTGGAACCCAGCTACCCCATCACAGTCATGCCCTCTGAGGAGAAGGCTAAGGAACCTCATAACAAGGAGGACAAGAGCCCTAGTCCTATGGACCAACATGTGAAACCTGCTCTTCCCATACCCAGTCCCATCCAGGTACCCAACCCTGGCAAAATAAAGACTGAGCCAAGTCTGAGTTTGAAGGAGAAACATCAGAATGAAAACCACCAGATTATGAAAGAAAGCATGGAGATGAAGAGTCAGATGAACCCTTACATCTACTCTCGGCAGCAGCAACAACAGCAACAAGAAGACCTGCGCAGGTACTACCTCTATCCAGAGCAACAAAGGCGGAAAGAGCCCCAGATGGGTCCAGGGGAATCGATACAAAAACCGCTACCTCTTCCATCAAAGCCCACACTTCCTAGTCCCAGTCACAAACATAAAGAGAAGCCTCATGAAGAGAAGAAAGAAGAAAAGATTAAGCAAGAAGGTGTTAAACCCACAATGGAGACGCAAGGCCCCCCTCCTCCTCCCACCTCTCAATACGCTTATATTCATCCCAGCTACATGCAGTCTCCACATTACGGTGCTCTACCTTTTGACCCAGGACACCCCATGTATCGAAGTATAAATCCTATGCTGGTGCCTGGTCCATACGGTGCCAACCCATACTTGCACCCACAACTTCCAAGGTATCATGCCCCAGAGGATCTCTCTAGACCCCCATCGGGGCCCACCAAAGCCCTTGACCTGCTACAGCATCATGCCAGCCAGTACTATTCCAACCACAAAATTCATGAGCTACAAGAGCGAGCACTTAAGTCACCCACTCCCAAAACCGCTGCAGCAGTCGTTTCACCTTCAGGAATTCCGGGAAACCCCCAACCAGCCCCGGGGTCAGGCCAGGGTGGACCCCAGGGGCTTATCGCTAATAACTCTGGAATTCCTGGAGCTCAGCCACCTCCAGGCAAACAGCAGCAGTCAGCTTTAGTCGGGGAGGGGAAGGAAGCAAGGTCCCCTCCCCCTCAACGTCATGTGCACACGCATCACCACACTCATGTGGGACTTGGCTACCCTATACTAACTGGCCAGTACCCTGCACCATACGGAGGTAAGCCCCCGCTAGTTCGGCCCTAGTCGTGTCTGCCATCATTGTGGCAGTGTTTTGCAGTACACCATATTGGTGATGAGAAAACTCTTAGTGCTAACAGTCGTATTTTGTTACCAAAAATATAATTGTTATACAACTGTAGATTTAGAAAAGTCTGTGATATCTCTTGTGGCATTAATGGAATGGCAGTTTAAATACACATTCTGAGTATGTATGTGCCCATTTTTGTTTGATATCTGATAACTTTTATAATTTTTTATAAAAAACTTTGCATCAAAGTTTTATTTTCCAATATTTTGTGTCTATTTCGTATTTATTTTTTTAACTCTTTATGATTTCAAAAGGCAATTTTGCAATATGGTACGAGTATTTAGTCTTCCATTATAATTGTTGAATAACTGATGCATTTAATTTTGTATTTACTGCCATTTACATTTTTGTTTTAGAAGCTTACAAAAAATGTACAAATGTATCATTTGTACAAATTGGCTTGTTACTGGAGTGATAAGCAACTGTACGAGTAACTTGTACATAGCAATATTGTGTTAGACTTGTATTCAATATAAATATTGAATATCTTTATCAAACATAAACAAAGAGGTAACTTATTTCACTATTTGAGGTATAAATAATGTAGTTGGGAAAGTACAGGAACAATTTAAATTTGAGCTGATAGTTGTAATAATACAGCTAAATAGCCAACGTTGGCAATTTGATTTGAAGCGGGGAGGGGGATTTGGAACATTTTGTAGTAAATTGTCTGCTAGTAAATGTATTATTGGAAATATTAAACTGTAATGATTAATGAAGCATTGAAATGTAATAAAGAGTTGATTTGTAGAATTTTGAAAAGCTCACTCATAAATAAATGTATGACTAGCAATTTGTATTATAATCGATCTACATTTCTTGGTAAATACATTTAGTAAAATTAACCATGGGCACTTTAAAAAAAATCTGCAGATATAAGGTAAATTGAACCTATCTAGCATGTTTTGTTTAATTTATAAACGGATATTTTTATGACTGAGTTGTGTGATAAATAAAAAAAGTTTTTTTTACATTGTAATTTTTAATTCAGATTGCCCTGTTCTGTACATCTCTCCTCATCACTTCGACTAAGCGGAAAAGAGGAAACGCTTTTACACTCTTTAAAATAATACTACTCTAATGAGTTAAGGTGAAATCACGTCATTAAGTTGGGCACACTTGATTTTCCAAAAAGTTAGTCCCTCTTTTAAAATTGTTTTATTTTTTACTAATATGAATTGAGCTTGTCAAGTGTTATTTCTAGTAAACACTACATTAAAGAAGTTTGTCTTTACTGATGCACGAGGTGTGGGATAGATTCGGATATAGGAAGCAGTTGAAGGCATGTGGCGCTAATTAATATTATTTCACCAATGTTATAATTATTTTTTTGGCTCTTATACAAAATTTCTACAAGCTTGGGAATGATTTTGAAAATGATGAGAATTATTAGCTGAGCTATATTTGATTTCAGAATTTGAACTAAACTGGATAAATTAAAACAAAGCTTGAGTTTTCAATCCCTTAAGGTCATTACCTACTTTTAGGATTAAGTTTTTTGTGTAGTGGGTTGCATCATAACTTGACACCTACGCACTATCATACTTGGAAGCCAATGCAATGCGACACTAGACAGTCTTGACTTGTGTTTCAAATTAAACTCTTTATTGTTTCCTATTCTAGATAAACATATGCTTCCACAGACTTTTTTTAATCTACATTTTGACTGGTAAGATTTCTTTTGGCTATTTATGTGAATACACTGAATAGTCTAAATTGTAGCTGATTAAAAAAAAGGTTTATTTATTTAAAAAAACTGCTTCAAGAAAAAAAAAAGATTTTGTGATAATTGAATAGCATGTTAAGAATTTATTTTTTGTTTAGCACCGCGTATTACTGTCGGTTCAGGTTATACGCTTGGGTACTAATCACGCTTATGGTTTTAGGGATGAGGAAAGCTATATTTATAATAAGTTTATCTGCATTTGGGTGTAGGGAGAGTGGAAAACCATTTTAGAAAAACTACCCTCAGTACACCCAATCAAGATTCAAATCTCAACCTCCTAGTCATAGGCAGTCTAGTCTACTGCAACATTAGTGCCTTAGACCATGTGGCCACTGAAGCTTTTTTTTTTTAATTATAGAATATAACAATAGGTTAAATAAGGAGTTATAGCCAACACATTTACCTAGCGATACTGTAGTAGAAATGGTTTTGATAAAACACTAAAAATCAGTTTGTTTTATTTTTACAATTTCTATTCCTGTACCACTCAGTTAAGTTGTGCTGGGTATACCTCCCAATCTTCACAGGGAAGGCAACATCCTTAACACACATTTAATTACCCAATTTTATCGTTAAATAAAATAGTAATGTTTTTCTCAGGTTTGATTCCTGTGCCTCAGCATTTTTCATCAAATTAAGCAATTATTTTAATTTGCACTATGTGGTGATAGTTTCTTGATGTTTAGTTTTTCTTATCTCAAATATAAAAATATCTAGTTGCAGCTTAAGTAAATAAAGACTGCGATTTAAAACTTTATCTCTTGATATTGGGAGTTTTTTTTTTACATTATCTTTTGTTTATTATCTTTTTTGTTCTATTCTGAAAGCAACTAGCCTGCCTAACAGTAATAAAATTCCACCAAGGGATTGTTATTGTACAAATAAGCTTGACCCCCCCCCCCCCTGACAAACAGGTTAATGATATATTGAGAAGTAAGGATGGGGAGAGCAGTGCAATCTAAACCTTTCATAATTTGCAGACTAGTCTGCATAATGCAGTAAACATTGTGGACCGCCAGTAAAATAAAATATTAGCATTTTTCATGTAAAATTTTTGTACGTAGAACCAGTTTGATTGCACCATTATAGTCAGTGAAATAAAAAACAACCTGAATTTTTGGCACAAATTTTTCGATAGTGAAAATTGTGAATACACCTTTTCTATTGTTTATTTAAAAACCTGTTGAGATTGGCTGGTTAGAATAAAAAAGGTTGTAGTCTGTGTGTAAGAGCACACTGTCTTTGAGGAAACGCACTCACACTAAAGTGTATAGAGAGTGGGAGAATGTGTTTAAACTTGTTAACAAATACAATACATCTTTACATCTTGCTAGAATTTGAGCCTTGACCTTTTGGCCCAGTGCATTGCGAGATTAACATCTTGGACCACTACCAAGCTATGTCACGTATAATCAAGCTTAAAAATGTTTTTTTAAACATTTAAAATTATGTAAGCTAATATAAATAAGATAGAATGTAGAAATAATAAATAACAAATAAAAGTAAGAACAATAAAACACATTTACAAACACTCCAACATTTCAATACCATGTCTACACTGCCGATGACAGGGAGATTGGAGTTCGAATCTTGGTCGGGTGTACTGAGGTGTCTTTTTTCCTAAACAGTTAACCACACCACACAAATGCGGGTACACTTTCTCTAAACTCAACCTTCCTCATTCCTATCTCATTAGCTTAATCAGTACATATGCTTACAACCTGAACAGGTGATAAGAAATGGTGCTAACAAAAATGTGTATGAAATGTGTAAAAATCTGTTTTTAATATTTTTTATGCTTAATTTTTCTACTACTCTTTCATATTTATTTAATGATGTAGTACAACATTCTTAGTACACTTGATTATATGCATATATTAGATTAGGGGATGAATATCTTTCATTGCTTAATCAAATGTGATGTATTATTAAATAATCTTATCTCTAATAATTACATTTTATAAGGGCTTAATAAGTGTGGAGTTGAATGTTGGATATACAATAGTGGGGATTAAAACTGTTGAGGTGCTGATGAGTGCTAGCATGGCTTCCATAGCTATAAAAGAAGTCTTTAAAGTGTTTAACTAACCTGCATAAAACTAAAATAAATATTGACAAATCAGGAGAAAAATGATTTAAATATATATAGATTGAAATGAGGATAGAATGGAAATGCCTACACACTTACCAGAAAATTACAAGAGTCGTGAACTTCGAGGCCTACAATTTTCTGGTAAATATGGAGGCCTTGCCCTTCTATCCTTCTTTCAATGTTTAGTTTAATATAACCGTTTGGCGCCATTTTCCCTTTGTTTAAATATTTATAGGAGTACTAACAACAATGAGCATTTTGGCGGATTGAAAATGATCTTCTTTGATTAAACAGTTTAAACCTGTATTTAGTTTGATAATTTTGCTAGAAAGAATCATATTTTAGCATTGATTCAATTATTAATTCAACACATAAGACATATTTATTTAAAATTTAGTTGTGGGAAAAAAAAAATCGTGGTTTAAGTTCAAAACAAACAGTGGCACAAACGAAGGATGGGGTTTGGCTTCTCAAAGTTTTCAAAAACAGTACAACTATTTAATTTAGGACAGTGAAGAAGTATCAAATGCAAGTAAAATTTTAAGACATGCTGTTTGAAAGGTAAACTTTTATACACATTAAAAGAACCCCCAAATCTCCCAATTGGGTAAAGGTAAATAAATAATAGGTCCTCCTACAGGGTGGACAGCAAACCTGGAAACCCTGAAAAGCCGAAGGAAAAGAAAAGGAAAATTGAAAGACCATGGAGGAACCGGGAAAAAACCTTAGATTTGCATTGCGAACCGGGAATTTTTATTATAATAAATTTGCATTGAAAACCGAGAATTTTTATTATAATAATTATCCATTTTAATTAATATTGTATGCTATGGCAAAAAGATTATAGTTACCTAAACCTCACACCAAAAGTGCTGTTCCAAGCCTAAAATGTCACTACAGCACTTATTACTTTTCTTTTATCTGTGGTAGCATATTTTTTATATAAAGAGGACAGTGTGTATCATTGAGTTGAGGCCAAAAAGCAGACAGAAAAAGAATTGTTGAAGAGGCGTAAACAACTAGAAATTAAAGTATTTGAGGCCAAAAGAGTTAATTAAATGTTTAGTTGAAGCAACTAAAATAACTGGTGACATTAATAATTTAATACATCAATTTTGAAGTCTTTTTAATTTTTACTTTTATCTAGTTACTACTACAATTTTTTTTTCGCTATTAAAAATACTAATAACAACTTTTTTTATTTCAATTCAAAAAACACTAAATAAATATATGCATTAGAAAGATCCTTTGAAATAAATAAATAAAAACTAAAATGAATAACTAGATACAGATGTGGACTTAATTCAAGACAAAATACAAGTGACCCGAGTTAATCACACTTAAAGTGTGAATGTTGACCATCAATATTTTAATAGTCGTCATTGGAAACATGTCAACACTGACTTGGTTGAATATGTTACAGTAAAATATCACTATTTAACAACATAAAATTAAGATATCCACAAGTTTAACAATTTTGGTGTTTAGTATTTCATATGTCTCATTTCACGGAATGACTTATAAAAGCTAATTGTTGAATAAAAAAAATAATTCTGTAGGCCTTTTCTCTTTTATTATTTCTTACCCTAATTAAAAAAACAATTATTCAATTTTTTTTTTTTTTTAATAAACAAGTCCTATACCCAGCAGTGAGTAAAATCTTAACATTACTATTCACCAATTAATAGGGGGATGTGGGATTTAACCAAGACAAAACCCTGGAAAAAAGCTTAGATTTGAAAATACCAGATCGCTTGCCACCCTGTCCTATCCCTGAATACATTTCTGGTTACACCATTCTAACTATAAAATATCCTTCCTTCTACATAAAAAAGTAACTCGGTCAAGAAAAAAAATGAATGATGTCTCATGGATCAGGATGGAATACAAGACACCTATCATACATTCTATTTAAAATGTTATAAAGCTGTGATATCTACAAAGAGATATATGTCTGGTAAAAATATCCATCTGAAGCAAATATGTTTATGTTTACCGAAAATATATCAACATTATTTACACAACACCCAAATATAAATTATATTACAGTTCTTTTGACCTCTTGACCTGGGACTTTTACCATCCACTTGTATCTTTATAGAAAAGCGCTTTAGATTAACTATATATTTTTATATATTCATATTTTCAATATCTTATCTGTTTTAATTTCCAACCAACACCTTTACATTTAGTCTGACTCAAAATCTGCCCATGGTTTTGAAAACTCTTTGTAAAACAAACCCCAACAAAAATCTAATGCAACTCATTTAAAAAAAACTTCTTTTAATTCTAATTTGGCTTTAATTTACATTAAAATGTAAGGACCTATTACAAGGTCTTAGTAAATTCAATATGGTTTTAATTGTGTATTTTTGTAATACAGTTGCTTATCATTAGTTTTAATTATTTGAGTGTATATAAATAGTTAAATAGCACTTGTCAATTTCAAATATACGTTTGATGTTGGTAAGTTATGTGAAGATAGTTTTGGTAATGACATAGTGCCTGGCTGGTAACAAGACTTGGTGGGTGTGGGTTGGTGAACGAAACAGATGCTAATCTGCATGTTTCTTGGTTGCAGCCACTGTGCTCGCCAGCCAGCAAGCAGCCTCCGTCATCAATCCATACCCACCAAAGTGAACATAAATAGTGTGCCGTATGGCGTTCTAGTAGAAGAGAAATAACCCCCATCTAATTGGTGTGTTAACTCGAGTGAATTGTCTGGACTAAAATAAACTCTCGATTGTGACTTTTTGTTGTGGCGTAGAATTTTTTGTTAGGGCTTTCAGAAAAGGTGTCTTTTACATGCTAAATAAAAACTTGTGTTCTGATTGTCATATCCTGAGGCTGTAGTAATGTAGATAAAATTGTTAGATTGTGCGCTTGCAGTTAAACCATTCCAAGAGAATCTTCTGCCGCGTTTAAAAAGCAGACGGCGAATCTCGGCATCTCGAACTCATTCTAACTGTCTTTATTGGGACTCCACCTATGATGACTGGTCTGGTGTTTTACAAATTTGTTGTGATTATTTTTAGATATACTCCTCTTTGTGTATATAGTGTAACTATGTGATTTTGTGTACTATCTTTTTTTTTCTAGGTGAAAAAAAAGTTAAAATAAAAAAAACACTTCATCTTTTATTTTAAATAGTTTTAAATAGGTATATTAAAACTATATTGAAAGTGTTTATATTATTTCTATTCACACAAGGTACATTTTTATTCAATTGGTTGATATGTTTAAATTTAAATAAAAAATATCCATTCCAGTTTTAGTGGGATGAGATATACAGTACAGTAGAACCTCATTTATCTGGCCTAATTGGGACTGGGTGTCATCTGAATTAACGAAAATCTGGATAGTTCAGAAATTATAAGATGCATTAAAACTATATATATCATTACCACAACTTGCCATTTAATTTCACAGTAGCAAATTTTAAAACATTTAAACATGTTACAACCATTATTCATTCATAAAATAATGTGTAAGTTTTGGTTGTGTCAATTTTGAATGGCACGAGCGGCACAGTCATGCACTTTCATCGCCATAAGCTCGGCCGGCGTTCCAAATAAGATATCACTTTGTTTGGGTGGCTCGTAGCTTCCACATGACTCATCAGCTCTTTCCATTGTGCGTCTGCCTTATCATATTCCTGAACACTCTCAACATTATTTTTTACAAATAAATACATAATAATAGCAAATTTCAGTTCGGATGGACCGGAACTCGGGCTCAATGAGGGCCAGATTAATAAGGTTACACTGTAATTACAAATCAAAGTATATTATATATATAATAGCTGTACCTTATCTTTGCTTAGGAAAATAAGAAAGACAAAAAAGGCTAATTGTTGTTGTTCCTCTTGAGTTCCTTCTCATTGTTTTCAGCAGAGAAAAGCTATCTGCTCAAGTGTAAGTGTGAATTATTAATCCAAACTGTATACACATCATATTTCGAATTAAAATCACCAATTGCTTTCTAAGTATTTTATTTCCACTGGATCCTATTTACCATCAAGTAGTCTTGTCTTGTCCATAGAAATGGCTTTAGGCCAGTTGTGGCATTTAAAAATATATTAACCACTGACAATGGATTGAATACATTAACTGAATTTTAAGAGCGGGCTTTCAACCTTATTTTCAAAGAGAACACCATTACACACACTTAAAATTCCCAAATGGAAAAAAAAAAGTACAGGAATATTTGCTTTGATACATTGTATGGACACTATTCTCCCAAGTAAATTTCTAGGTGTACCATTGTTTTAAAGCAGTTAATTTTGCACTAAAATTTTATCTGCTCACATGTGTTCTTGATACAGTTGGAAGCTTATGCACCTGGGATATAATGTATATTTTCGCACTTTGAAAAAATAATGATTTCATATGTTTCAGTAGTTTATATATCTTTGGCTGTGTATGTGAATGTTATATAATATATACATAGTATGCTACAAAATTCCAACATTGCTAGATGGGAAAGGACAGTGCTTAACGCTGAAACAGTTTGGAAAGAGATGGCAAGTGTCCATAAGCATCTTGTACTAAATTTAAGAATTAATGTTCTGAAGATGAGATTGAAGTTCAAATTTTGGTTGGGTATACTGAGGGTAGTTTTTGCTAAATGGTTGCCCACTTTCCATACAAATGCTAGTGCACATCTAAATTAAACCTTCTCAATCACTAACACATTAGTGTAATTAGTACATAGGCAGATAACCCAAACGGGTAGTAAGACTAGGAAAACAGCAATAATAATACATTGTGATGTAGAGTGTTGCCATTGTAAGCAAAACTTGTGTAAACTGTAAATATGCATTGTTCTCGGTCATTTAGAACTATCATTGGCCAGGTATCAACATTCTCGTGTGAAGTATGTAGAGCAGGTCCTTTGTATGATTGATCAAATGGGGA
>JBCFYV010004188.1:0-22063 GCA_039000515.1 Timema cristinae | reverse complement strand
GGGTCGAATCCACATTTTACTAATCTGAATCTTGGAAACATTTTGAACATAATAGGAAATATAATATAAAATAGAAAATAACCCGCTTTGGTGCCTCGTGTCTAATGCACCACTCTCATGTCAGACTAGACTGCCGAAGACGGGGAGATTGGGGTTTGATCCCGGGTCGTGTACACTGAGAGAGGTTTTGCCTAAATAGTTTTCCACTCTCCCTTCATGCAAATGCGGTGCATTTCCTTTAAAATAAAAACCTTCCTAATCCCTAATACATTAGTGTAATTAGTTCATAAGTGTTTAAACACAAACAGATAGTGGGACACATTGCTAGAAAATAATAGAAACAACTAGGGCTGTGTGGGATCCCGAACTTCAGCAAAAATTTGGAAAATGGTTGTTCCAGAAATTTGGTTGAGAAAAAAATATTTTAAAATTATAACTAAAGATTGGATATCAACGTTATGTTATTATTTAATTTTCATTTTTAAAAAAATATTCTGTTAAGTAGATGGACACTCAAAACTTCAGTATCTTTAGTTTTGTAATTCCTTACAAAAGAAATGAGCACCATTAAGTAACAGAACCACACTAAAAGAAATTGAATATTTATCTCTGAATAGTTTTAAGGCTGGAAAACATATTTTTAACGCAAAATAATGATGAAAGTGACTTTTAAACATCAACTTATGCACGAAATAGACCTTCAACACACCTATTTGCATAAACACAGATCTATTATGTCATCTTCCTCACCCCAACCTAAATTGTGGGCCTATTCTGTCAGGATGTGCTATGGCCAAGGATAGGGGAGGTGATTGATGAAGACTTGATCTTTAAGGATTTTATTAGTACTACTATGTCTATTACAAATGTGATATTAATATGGATATAAGGACGGAAGAACATGAAGAATATTCCGAAGCCTGTGACAAAACAAGGTGTTGCTAGGAAAACCAATGGCCTGTTTGACTCCTAGGTGATCCCTACACGGTCCCCGGTACCCTGGGCTCGAGCGGAAGCCCTTTACCACAAATACTGATGAACTGACGTCATAGCCCTTGTAGTCTTGAATTGGGCAGAGTGACCCCTAAACTGCGATGTTGATTAGTCAGCCCTGATGGTTGGATACGCTACTTTATATCCTGCCCTCTGGCCCAGTTTCTGACTAATAAATGCTGACAATGTTTATGTAGTCAATTCCTCTATTCTATTTGTTTACAACCACCTGCAACACTTGTTTTGTCTTAACATGCCTTCCACCTTAGGTAATGGCATGGATAATAATAGTTGGATAAGCTAACATTTTAGAAGTTTAACAGCACTTTTTGTTAAAACGTTAGAGATAACCAGACACACTGGCTTATTTGAGAAATATTTTAGTATTCCTATGGACAAGGCTGTGGAGATTGAAGATCTTGATGTTTTATTGTGTACGTATTTATTAAAATTCAAGGACTATTTTAGTCAATCTTAAAATATATTTATATTTATACCAAAAATGGCTGAACAAAAATATACAATTATTGCAATAGTTGCATTAAAGCTAATTTTTTAAAACATTAAGTTGTATCAAAAATCTTAAACTTGTTAGACAAAATATTGAGTTTTCATTTGGAAAATTTACACTTTAAAAATAAATTAATAAACAAATATTGCATGTGTATACTTTTTTTTTTGACAAGATTGCAGAAGGTAAATTTATTGTTCACACTGATTACTGCAACCGAATCGGTATTTTTTTTGTCCCTTTTCCTGACTATTCAAACTATTTTTGACATCTAACACTACATTTAACTTGATTGAAATTATTATTTTTTATTTATTTTTTATTAGAATGAATGGGAAAGCTGAAAAATTAAAAACTATTTTTACTTGAAAAATTAAAAACTATATTTTTTTTAAGGATTTTAGTTTAGATTCCAAAATTTTGAAAATCCTCAGGATTTGAGGAATTCAAGGGTTCAAGGTCCTATCCCTTCTTATATCCCTTTTCTTATGTTTTATATAATTTATACTGTACCTTGTACTCAAATTATAATGTAAACATAGTATTATATTTAGAAGAACGATGGTTAAAAACATCTAACACAATATGGCTTTTACAACAATTGCTGTGACTGGACAGAGAGGTAATGGCTGCCAATCCCCGATCTAAGTTTTTATTCTAATGCATTTCACATAAAAGTTAAGATTTGCTACGAAATTGACCTTCGTGTGAATTTGGCGATTTTTTTCCATGCATATATAATACAAGTAGAGTTTTTGGAAGGACAGGTTTACGATAAAAACCTCACACAATATTCGGACCAATGAGACATTTGAAAAGATTAATGGATGAGAATACAAAGGCCCGGGAGTTTTCAGAGGAGACCGGATTGCTGGAGGGAAGAATTTGGCAATTTGGGATTAAAAATCCTGACGTTGAGCAGAAGAAATGAAGACAACACAACTACATAAGATATTAGAAGCAGGATAAAAATGGCTGTGAACTTCTACGGTTACCCATTTCAGTGGTCCATGGTCTTAAGTGTCATACTCGCAATGGAAGAGAACTAGGACATGTCAAACGAGTCAAGTTAAGATATTAACATGACAGTGAAGAAAGTCGAGAAAAATATCAAAAAACTATTTCTATTTGCTTATAAATTGTCTCATAGCAAGACTTGATAGAACATTTTTAAGTTTCTCTGTTCCCTCTATTATCTATTCAAGGACTTACCCACAAGAAGAATTGAATACTCTCAGAACTGGATCATAAATTTTTCCACTAAAATTTTATATTATTAGGTGGGTTGAAAATGTTTGTCATCAAATAGGAAATTAATGATTCCATTTCATCGTAAATATGTGGAATAAATCCACCAGCACCAACAAATACTAGACAAGCTGTTAGTAACAAAGTTGGAATTTATATTATCAGTTGTCTTTGATTTTGAGCTATTTTTAATAAGCTTTCACTCGAATGATGACCTTCTCCCATTTTTATATCAACGACTAAACATGTTGATGTACATTGTCACATGCTGCATAATTAAGAAATCTATTATGGATGATGCCCAATGTATCAAATCCTTTTGTATTTAAGACCACACCAGAAGCTACGATCAGTCTTGAAGCCAATATTGCTTGCTAAGGTTAGAATGAATGACAAGTGCTTTCTTTTAAACCTGAATGCACACTTTATGAGAAACTACTCTTAAAATGTCCTTTAAAATCAAAGATTGTCAAAAGAGGCTTTGTGCCTCTCTACAAATGTAAGGACAAGTGACAGTTTATGAGTTTTTGAGTCACTGTAGACCTTGAAGAATTTGTTTATGAATACCACTTGGCGCCATCAATAGTTGACATTGTCAAAAGAGACTACTTGCATGTGTGTGCAATGCTATTTGTTATAGAGGCATTGCTATCTTTGACTTGAGACACAAACTCATGAGTGTTCTAGCTGATGCTGATGAAAAAGTGAGCAATAATGACATGGCGAAGTTCCTTACTAAGTTTCTGGTAATGTGTATTGACCATGCCACAAAGGAAAAGATATTTTCAATAACTCTGATTCAAGCAGCAATAAATGCATCATCAAGAATGCTGGAAGCCCTCAAGATTAAGAAAAATGAAGCTGATCAAAAGCATCATTGCAAAAAAAAAAAACCTTCTCAAAAAATAAAGCATCTCCAAGATGTAAAAAAGAAGTTGCCACATAGGATGACAAAATAATCAATCTTAAAAAGAAATGAAGTAGACGGTCACCATGACAAAGTGTTATTAAAATTATATATTTCAATCAAAACTGTTAAAACACTTGATTCCGTATTTTATTGCTTGTGCTTTTTCTGTAAAACCTTTCTACTTTTTTACCTTTTTATTACATCTGACTGAAAACTATGCTTATGAATATTCTTTATTCTTAATTAATATTGTTTTGATGCTCTATATATATATATAATATATATATATATATTAAATATAAAATTTTAGGAGTGATAATGTCATTATTATTATTACTATTACTACTACTACTACTACTACTACTACTATTATAAGCATCGCGTCTTACTACCCATTCAGGTTATATGCACTTATGCTTATATGTAATGGTTGTGTGATTGTGAGATGAAATGAAAGACCTACAGTTTAATGTGGGATCCGAACCACGGTGGAGGCCTGGCATTCCCCACATTCACAAGTTGTGAATACATGTGAATACACGTCTTATAAGAGTTGAAGGAAAGGTTTGGTAATCAGATAAATAAATGCCGGGACCGAGGATTGAACCCCAAACCCCCAGCATAGAAGTCCGACACCTTATCCCTAGATCACCAGATCACCGATAAATTATGTCATATTAAATTTATTCAGTTAAATACTTTTTTTCTTATGTCATACCCCATTTAAAATGAAAACTAAACATTTTTGCTGTGTGCTAAATACTTTATAATTATTTTTCCCTGAACAATTAAATGTTAGGTTTTTAACCAAACTGGCTTTCTTTGGTAGGAGTTATTAAAAAAATATATACACACACATGTTTACTTTCCAAACTTTGTCATTCTTATTTATATAAAGTTAAGAAAATTAGTCTATGATCGAGAAAAGGTCAAGAAAATGAACATTAATTAAAAATCGATAGGTGGCTGTGCTAGCACATTAATATAATTTGTACTTATGCTTGCAACCCCAAGGGATAGAAAGATGCAGTGTTACCTAGTGTGAGGGTATATCGTGTTACAGGACAGTGGTGGTGAAAGATCAGGGAAGAGTCTCAGTGAAGCAGCCCGAGAGTACGAGGAAGCGCGGGCTGTGAAGCGCAAGTACGACCAAGTGGCAGTTGTCACTGGAGAGGAGGGAGAACACAACGTTCTACAGGTATGATTGCGTCAATAGTGGCCAATGTTCAGTGCATGAATTTGAAAATATTAACACTGTTTCTTCAAAGGCGTGACCAAACTACATGAATTTCCCTATATTTGATTTGGTATTAAATCTCCATAGAAATGACACCACTTGGATGGTTTCAGCAGGGAGTTGAACCGAAATAATTATTGGTTCTGGTTCCTGTTCCAGTACTAGAAAAATAAAAGTTCCTGTTCTTTTTGGTTTTTAATTATGTTCCGGTTCTTAAAGATCAATATGAGCCAGTTTTAGTTAAACTATTAATAAATAGAACAAACCATCAAAACATAATTTAATACAAAATACGAGTTATTTATAATTCACACCACCATTTAAACAGGAGATAATTTTCTTTTTGTTTGACAGAACTCTAAAAAATAATAAAAATACCATATTGTGATCTAGTGGTCAGGGTTCGATCCCCAGTGCTTCCAAATTTTCTTTGAAGTATCAACTCAGACTTGTGAAAACGGAGATTAACAGCCGGAGTGTTTGTTGTACTGTTCACATGACACAAAAGTTGGCACATTCTTTGCCAACAGACGAAGGCTGCTTGGTTGATATGGCTTGATTGCTTGCCGATGCCATGGAGTTTTATTTTATGAGTATTTTCTAGGGGTGTGTGAAGTCCACTTTTTTGGTTCAAAACTAAGTCGAGTTGAATATGAAAAATATTCTCTAAGCCGAATCGAAGTTCGAATATTTTTCTTTTTAATTTTGAGTAAAAATATTATGTTGACAATGTATATATTTATCTAACATCAAACTAAATATTACATTCATTTTTTCTAAACACTAATACTTGTAGCGTATTGCCAACTTTATTATGTGGGTGGTAAAATAAACATGTGTTTGCTTTAATATCATTGGATTTGCCCTACATGGTGTTTCACTAACCTTCCACACACAAAATATGAATTAACAAAACACAAGACTTGACAGACGTTAGAGAAAAAAAAGTCATAGGAAAGTACAAGTTTTAAGTTAATTCGGTAGATGCGTTAATAGGTTGTAACACTACTGAATTAATCGACCCGCATCAGGCATCAATTGAAACACTACGGATTAATTCCTTGATATAATAATGCTGTTACGATGTTTAGGCTGTCTATAGCTCCGTGGTCGAGCACTAATAAAATCGGTATATTAATAAAATTAAAGAAAGAGAACTGTTGATGGCTGTTGATTCACACACGTTTTATTTAAATGACATCTGTTAATTACTTATACATACTCCAATCAAATACTCTATATCATTGCACACTTGTAATATTAATGTAAGTTATTTTATACTGTGTTAGACTGTGACTGCCAGTGTGTGGCTCTGACTGACTTGTGCGTGTGGATGGATCCCTGGTGTGGATGTTTGGGTCTGTCTGTCGCTGTTTGGGATGCCTGGCTTATACGTACAAACGGTTTATATATGACATACCCCTTGCATCTTTCTCCCCTCGTCAACAGTGTAAAAACTAACTAATAGAAAAAGTCCTGTCGACAGGTGTTATGAAAGCTAGCTTCTTATTGGTATAGGGAATTGGCGCCTTTGCCAAGGTTTGAGAGGTCCAGTGGTACATAATTTTAGTTTTTCTGTTTTATTAATCAACAAGGAAACTTGTGATTTTATAAATCCATTTAAATTTTGCCATGTGAATTACTAAAAAAAATATGGTTCTGATTTTGAAAGCGCCTATAGCTAATCTCGAAAATAATATGACCTTTATGATAATAATTTTTCTCATAAATTAATTTCCCATGTAATAAGTATAAACCAACCAATTTTTTTCAGATTTTATTTTATTTTATTTTCTGTAAAATATCTAAAATTTTTGTTTATAGGTACTCACTATTTGCGTACGTCTTTTAAAATTAATTTAATGAATATCATGCTCCCCACACATGCACTCAACTATCAACTCTGCTGCTAGCCTATGCATTAGCAGGAGTTTGAATTGAACATACTGATTCATGAGGTAAACAAATGAAATGGATGCATGTGTGAATTTTAAAATATTTTAAAAAATATTTCAATATTAAAGAAATACTTTCAAAGTTTAATTAAACACACTGAAAATAAAAAACACTTTTATTGTTTATTTTTATCTACACTTTCAAGAGGAATAAATTCATCTTTATTTGGTAGCAATAAATGTTTGTGATCAAGGCAGTTAGAGGTTTAATGTTATGGCCATCTTAAAATTCAGAGTGTTAAAGAAATTTTTCAAGTTCTACCAAGAAAATAAATCAAACTTGTTCTAAAACTCAAAAAAAAATAAAAACCTATTTTATTTCTTGAGTTAATTTCAGTTCACTTTTATTCGATATAAAATATAAATCTAATTTAATCATTCGAATAGCAGACAAAGCATTGAATAGCTCCCGAAGCCAAACATGGGTTTGAATCGAATACAAAGTACACCGAGATTCAATTCGACTTCAAATTTTTTGGTGCTTTGCACACCCCTAGTATTTTCAATTAAACAATCCAATGTTGTTGGTACAGAGCCTTACCAGTCACTTACCATGTTGAGAACAAAAATAAATATTGTAGACCTGTATTATTTGTCTAAAACATTTATATCAGCTATCAGCAGAAATTCATTGTGTTTTTTGTCACAATCTTCATATCACGAGAAATCTCGCCACTCAGCTGAGGTTCGTCGACCCCATCCCTTTCATTAAGGTACCAAAGCATATCTTTTTTGAACTTCTAGACAAGTTTTAGTAAAAAAGGCTAAACCTGTACCTGACACCGGAGCAACAGACAACTTCATCCACTCTCGCTTGATTTCCAGAGACAAACCCTTCCCAATTGAACCTCAATCCTCTATAATCCATTTGTCTAAGGAAGAAGCAGAATTACGAGCCATGGGTACCATCAGACTTCCAGTAATTGTAGGAGTAGAACACACCTTGGCCACTTTTCTCGTCTCGCCTGAACTGTCCGAAGATCTGATCTTGGGTCACACGTGGCTAAAAATCCAAGAGGCTCTTATAGACTACCAGAGAGAATGCATCATCCTAGGACAGAAGAAATGCACGTTAATCTAGTGGACCAGGGTCAAGGAGAACATTAACAGTGAGGGTGAAACCGCCCAACCGACTGAGCCACCGGAATAGGAGTATCCACATCCCCATCTGGTGGAGAGGAAGCGAACTAGGTCTACCACCAAGAGGTCGCAGGAAAAGGCTTGTAAGCGACGGGAGGACTAGATTATAACGGACATAGAAAATTATAATCTATCTCTACCGTTGTTTAGAAGCCTTTACTCGCTGCCTCTTAGTGGTAAACGTTGTTTGCTTATGCTGGTTCGGGTGGGCGGGCGGTCTCACCCTCGCAGTTAAGAGGCAAAGGGGTGGGGGGGGGGGGGGTGTAGACTGGTCAACATGGAGAGAAGGATGTGTCAACCTCTTACAGATTGTCTTCTTCAAGGTTTTTTGGTGGTAGAAAAAGACACTAAACAAATTGTGGAGACTTGTCTTGTATTCGCTACTGCTGCCATATTTACTGTTCACTTTTCACAATAACTGCAACAAACAATATTGTTATGACTATGAGTGTGTGTACTTGAATAAATCATTAATACGAAAGTTAAAAACACAAGTAAATCGATAAAATAAAGTTATTTATCAGTACTCAAATAAATTACAAAGCAAACACGACGATAAACACACAACCTGTGAAGTACTAGCAGATACAGCGAGTAAACTCAAACTAAACTCAGGTGAGCAGGTTGAGCCCTTGATATAGGCACGCTTATTTCTGGGAATAAGACAAGAGGAGATGAGTTAGGCAACAGATATATATTTTCAGCCAATTGGACATATAATTACGATAAGTGGGAATTTCAACTGAATTGAGTGACCTCTAAATATAGTCAGATCTGCATGAAACTTTTCACAAAAAAAATTATATATATATATATATATATATATAATAGAGAGAGAGAGAGAGAGAGAGTAAAACAACACAGGAGAGTCAGAAAACAACATTTCAAAGCTTCAAAAATAAGGACCACCCTATCACTCACACCTGAACTCAACAGATCTTTATCATGGATCATTTTAACAAAAAAGATAAATCTGATTTAAAATGGTGGTAAGGTATAGGTTCTGCTACCTCTATTCTACTGGCACTTAAAAGTAGAAGTTTTGGTGGCTCGATAGGTATTTTTATGTTTACAACTCCATGCTCAACCAACACATTGTGTGTGTGTGTTGAGGGGGAGAGGGCAGTGACGCAGCCTGCATAACTCATTTTGTTGCGAGGGTGCTAAAGGGGTAGTTTATGGTGGGGGAGGGGAGGAAGAACGCTTATGTGACATCATACATCGCACAGATGAGTATCGGATGGTTATATCACAATTTAAACTTGGCGCACAATTCATTCTGCATTGTAGCCAGTTGCAGCCTGTTTTGTAAAAAGAAATAGTTACAGACTATTAACAACATTGTAACCAAACAATGTTTTGTTGGGCAACATTGTAGCAGGAATTACTGTATTCATTAGATGATTTATTTACTTTTTAAATTCATATCAAGGTTATCAAGGTAGGAAATTTGGTTTGTTTTAATTGTATGGTGAATACATCGATTATTACAGTACCTTGAGTAATTATTTTTCTTATGTATACATTATTTTCAGCGTATTATTCTGAATTATATATTGTTTTATCATGTAAGTTTGATTAGTTAATCCATAGTTCCTGTAGACTGCTGACTTGGGCAATTTAACACAGTTTTTTATTCTTCCTGACAAATTCCAGGAGTGCCTTTCAACATCTATTCTCATTACAATATTATTATTTTAATCTCACCATTAACTGCTTCAGTGGCACTACTCTTGCCATAGACTAAACTGCCGATGACTGGGAGATTGAGGTTCAACTCTCGGTTGGGTGTAATGAGGGTGAATTTTTCAAAATGGTTTTTAATTCTTCCTCCACACCAATGGTGAAAGGAGGACACAAAATGAAATGAGAAAGTGAAAGTGAGTGGAATGAAATCTAGCATAGCAAAGTGTGACATAATGGTAATGACAAGAAAGAGAATAATATCTGAAAAATCTGTAAAGTTCGATAGAGTAGGGCTGAGAAAAGTAACTGTGCAAGTGAGAGTAGAAGAATGATAGAAGGTTGGAGGAAGTTGAAGCATTTTACTAATCTGACCCGGCCACAGGTTGGAAACAGTTGACAGTCCACCACCACCAGTTCTCTTCTTGCAAATCTTTTATATTTGTATCTTCTCACAAAGAGTGAGATGCTGTTTGCAAACCCTACCCTCATTCCAAGCGCAACCTATTCTTCTACTACATGTTAAAACATTCTAGTTAATTACTCGATGTTGGTTCTTTATTATCAGATAAACTGCAAATTGTTTGCATTCGACAAGGCTACAAGCACATGGCTAGAGAGAGGCATCGGAACTTTGCGGTTAAACGACAAGGAAGAGTGTAATGGAACTCAATCAAGAGTTGTAATGAGAACCACAGGGAGCCTTCGTGTGGTGCTTAACACAAAGGTAAGTTCACCGTCAAGGATTATACTATCCTCATGGGACTGGGCCAATCTTTTGAACGAAGGAAGGTGAGGTGACTCACTAGTTTTAAACTGGGTACTTTTGCTCGGCTGAAAGGGGAGTTGGGTTGAAAGGACAGTCTGTGGTGACTCATATTTGGCGGCTTTAAAATGAACAAAAGACCAGAGAAAGAGATTGTCCGAAAGAATAAAAGGGTGAATTTAAGGGGGAATAGTAAACAAAAATTAACACAAATTCATCAATTTGGATTTCTCATACCTTTTTTTACCTTAGTTACTAGTGTTACGAATATTAACTGGTAGTTAAATTGAAACCCACTGTGGTTGTCGCATGGGTTAAAGCACTACTTTCAAAGTAGACTTGACTGTCAATGTCAGGGAGACATAGGCTCAAATCTTGGTGAAGTGTTTTTTTACAAAATAGTTTTCCACTCTTCCCCATGCAAATGCGGGTACACTTCCTCTAAATATAATCTTCCTAATCTCTAAAGCCATTAGCATAAAGAATACATAATTAAATAACGTGACTAGGTAGTAAGACATGATGCTAAAAAAAAAACTAAATTAAATGGCTTCAACCCCCCTGCGGGACGGGGTTTAGAATAGTCCCGCAGTATCCCCTGCTTGTCGTAAGAGGCGACTAAAAGGGGAGGCATCTGTGCAGGATGTACCTCGTGCAGGACAACCCTATCCTACATCTTTCCTTTCACTTTCTTTTTTTCCTTGTTTCTTTTTTCCATCTTTTACCTTCTCTTTCCTTCTTCCACCTTCTCTTTCCTTCTTCCACCTTCTCTTTTCTTCTTCCACCTTCTCTTTCATTACTTCTTCCTTCCTTCTTTCTTCCCTTCCCCTGCCGTTCATCCTGCACAGAGACCTTTGGCCCCTCTGTTGACGACCTTGGCATCTAACACGGCTCTCCTCGGGTTAATATTGGATATCACCGCTTTGAGCTCCTGAGTGAAAGTGCGCCGGTTGTAATATCTTGGTAGAAGGGCCTTAGGGATGACAACCGGGTACCCTACCTTGAGAAAAGACCGGTTGCGTTCATGAGGGTTCCGGACGTAAAATTAGCGCTTTCCTGCATACACTTGCTGCGGTGACCTCTCTTCCGGCGATGCTCCATATGAAGGTTGTCATGTCTAACGTCTTATGGAGCCTCTCGTCGGAAGAGTTAACAGGGCCCTATGTGGTAGAACCAACTGGGATCAACCTGGGTCTACGATCAGAGTACTATTGCAGGTTGTCCTCCCACTCATGACTGAGTACATTGTCACTGCTGACACCTTACTGTCCGCTGGAACCGTACTGCCAAGTTCTGCTGGCATCTCACTGCCCGGCCCCTCACAGGGCCGTATTAATGATAAGAGGCGGAAACGGGTAAGGCCGTCCAGCCCTGTTTTGATAAAAAGCCAGGAAGTGGTGAGGCCCCAGCCCCGCTTCCTGGTGATGTCTCGAGTAGATGAAAGTCAAGATCTGAAACGTGTCAGCCCATTTATCCTCGAAAGAGTGATAAATGGAGCAGCAAAATCTAACGTTTTAATAAGGAAACTGCGTGATGGCACCATTATGATTCAGACTATGACTGACACACAATCCTCGAAAATTATGGCGATCTCCGAAATACCGTTGAGTAATACGGCAAATATACAGGTGAAGGTGGAGCCCCACAGGTTCCTCAATGTTTGCAAGGGAGTGGTCACTTGTTATGACCTCGACTGCGTGAGCATTGAGGATATCTGTGAGGAGCTTTCCCCTCAGCACGTCACCGAGGTCTACCGTATCATTACCAAAAAGAACGGACAAGAGAAAAAGACGGGTACATACATCCTCACCTTTGCGACTCCCATCCTCCCAAAGGAGGTTCGAGCGGGCTTCCATGTGCTCAGAGTCAGGCCATACGTTCCCAATCCTCGGCGCTGCTTTCAGTGCCAGGAATTTGGGCATACGAAGCTGAGATGCCGTGGAAGGCCAACCTGTGCGGATTGCGGACAGGAGGCTCACGATACACCGTGTGAGTCTCCTAAGTGCTGCATCAACTGCAAGGGTCCGCATTCTGCTTGGTCTCGGACCTGTCCGAAATGGAAGGTGGAGAAAAAAGTCCTGGAGATCCAATGTGAAAAGAAGATCCCTTATGCCCAGGCCCGCAAGGAATATGTATCCAGTCAAGCTCCGGTATTTCAGACATCTTATAGTCAGATTGTAAGCCAGAACATAAATTGCCCCAACTGTCATTGCGCAGTTAATATCGCCAAAACGCCTACACGACCTGTGCCACTCGTCTCTACTCGAGACACTCAAAGACAGCCAGCACCATCTATGGTGGTGCCAAAATTAGTACATGGGGCGACACCCCCGCCGAAGTCGCCTCCACCACCTTTACCCCCGGCCCCCCCGAGCCCTCCTATGGGAACAGCCCCGAACTCTCCTCGTGGACCTCCTCCGAGCCCTCCTCGAGGAACCCCGCCGAGCCCCACTCGAGGAACACCCCCGAGCCCTCCTCGGGTCCTAAACCATGTGTGACCGATGTCGAGCCGTTCAACCTCGCCTCAGGAACTCCGGAGGTCGGGATGAGTGGTGGTACAGGTGAGGTCGCAAAGGCGAGTCCCACTGGTGCCTTGGGGAAGGACCAGCGAGGGACCACCGCAAAAATTACTTTAAAAAAAGCGTCGAAGGCTTTAACAAAGCCTTCGCGTAAGGATCCCCCTGCCCAGTCTCTACAGGACAAACCAAAGCCTCTCCTGAAGTGGGAGGTCCAAGAGAGATTGGGAAAAGCAAGAGGACCTTAAAAAGTCCTCAATAAATTTTTATTTTTAAAAGATAGTGTTATGGATTGCGAGGATAATTAATTAAATCATATATTAATAAATAATGTCGCTACTACAATGGAATTGTAGGGGTTTCTATGCTCGTGTAGAGGAAATTAAACTACTAATTTCTTCCCTGCATCCTCCCATCTTGTGTTTGCAGGAAACCCACTTCCGCCCAACTGACAACCCGATGCTTCGGGGGTACGATGCATATCGTACCGACAAGCCACTCTTTGATCGGGCTAGCGGAGGTGTGGCTATATTCGCACGAAGCACTATATATCACAAGAATATAAATATTGACTCTGATCTCCAAGTGATTGCTGTCAGAGCCTCCCTTCCTATGGAGGTAACCGTATGCTGCATTTACCTCCCACCAGGTGAACGTGTTTCCAAGAGGACTCTAGAGGCCCTCTTTATACAACTTCCCGCCCCCTATATCATCTTGGGGGACTTTAACGCGCATAACCTGGTGTGGGGGTCTAATTTTACAGACACCCGCGGGAGGATGGTAGAGGATATTCTTGTCTCGGGAAACCTGGTGTTAATGAACACCGGGACCCAGACACACTTCTCCACCTTTAATGGTGTATCCTCTGTCATCGACCTAGCCCTATGTAGCCCCGGGATTGCAGCTCACTTCCTTTGGGAGGTTCACTCGGACCTATGTGGCAGCGATCACTTTCCCATTCTGCTTTCACAAATTCAAGATCCTCCCAGTACAGCACGGTTCCCCCAATGGGTTCTTAAACGTGCTAACTGGGATAAATTCCGCGAGCTCGCCGTATTCGACGAACCCCATTCTCCTGACGTCGATGTTAAGGCTGGGCAATTTACTTCGACGGTCATAGCGGCGGCGAGGGCATCCATCCCTAAATCCTCGCCAAACCCGCACCACCGTCCTGTTCCCTGGTGGAACGAGGAGTGCCGGTTGGCTATTTCTAACCGTCGAAGAGCCCTACGTAATTTTAATCGACGTCCTACTTCGGAGAATCTGGAGTCATTCCGGATTCTACGTGCTAGAGCTCGCCGTATTATTCGAGAAAGCAGAAGAGAGTCTTGGAGACAGTTTATTTCTACCCTTATTATTTCCACTCCCACAACCAAGGTTTGGGATCACATTCGTAAAGTACGTAGTAGCAAAAATACCATTAATAATATACCCGCACTCATGTCTAACGGTACACTTGTCTCCTCCCCTATGGAGGTCGCCAATGTATTGGGCTCGATGTTCGCCGCTATTTCTAGCACTGCGAGCTACTCCAACAAGTTCGCGGTGCATAAGAGAAGCATCGAGCGCCGTACTATTGATTTTGGTCCAAGTCGGGTGGAGGATTATAACTCCCCCTTTACGCAAGATGAACTGACCTATCCCCTCTCCCAGGCGGGCAACACAGCTTCCGGTCCAGATGATATCCACTATGAAATTTTGCGGCAGCTGCCCCCTGCTGGACACGCATATCTTCTGGACCTCTTCAATAGTGTCTGGGAATCTCATCAGTTCCCATCACTTTGGAGGCAAGCAATCGTTATCCCGTTATATAAAAGTGGCAAAGATAAATTAGAGCCAACTAGTTATCGACCGATAGCTTTAACTAGTTGTGTATGTAAAATACTGGAAAAAATTATTAATAAACGATTTATATGGTATTTAGAATCCCGCAATCTGCTATCTAATATTCAATGTGGTTTTTGCCGGAACCGATCTACAGTGGATCATCTTGTCCATCTAGAGACGGCTGTTCGTGACGCTTTTCTCCATAAGCAGCACCTTCTGGCTGTTTTCTTCGATCTGGAGAAAGCGTACGACACCACCTGGTGGTACGGCATTTTGAAAACACTTTTTAATTGGGGGTTTTGAGGAAACCTTCCTTCTTTTATATCTAATTTTATGTCGGATAGACACTTCCGGGTAAGGTTAAATAACACCTTATCCGAGGATTTTATTCAAGAAAATGGGGTGCCTCAGGGTAGTATTCTGAGCTGTACGTTGTTCGCTATCGCGATAAATAGTATTGTGGACAACGTGCGCTCACCTGTTCGTTCATGCCTCTTTGTGGATGACTACGCAATTTATTGCAGTTCGTCAAGTCTCCACAGGGCTGAACGACAGATACAACTGAGTGTTAACAATCTTTGGTCGTGGGCATCGCGTAATGGCTTTCGCTTCTCTGCAGCCAAAACGACGGTCGTCCACTTCCATAGATTACGCGGAATACAGCCAGCCCCCATTATTTTAATGAACCACGCCGTTCTACCAGTCTCAGAAACCGTAAAGTTTCTGGGACTTTTATTTGATTTTAAATTAACTTGGATCCCCCACATCAAAGACTTGAAAGCGAGGTCTATAAAAGCACTAAACCTGCTCAAAGTTGTTAGCGGTCGGTCCTGGGGTGCGAATAGGGAAACCTTGATGCACCTGTATAGGGCTTTGGTAAGATCTAAACTAGACTATGGCAGTTTTGTTTATGGTTCAGCTAGACCTTCGGCGTTAAAGATTCTAGATAGTGTCCACCATGCTGGCATTAGACTGGCTACCGGTGCTTTTCGCACCAGTCCAGTCGTCAGCATCTGTGCCGATGCCGGTGAGCCCCCTCTCTCTTACTGGCGGTCCTATCTTCTGGCATCTTACGTGTCGAAACTGCACTGCATGCCAGAGCATGTTGCCTACCGCCCTGTTTTTCATCCCCCTAACCGTGTCTTGTATGAAACCAAATGGCGTAGTACAAGGCCGGTTGGGATCCGGATGCTATCGGTTTTCGACACGTGTGGGATAGTGCTGCCAAAGGCTATCCCCATATCACCAGGTCGAGTTTCTCCCTGGAAGATACGCCCTCCGAAATGCCATTTTGATCTTGCCAAGTTCCCTAAAGCGGCCACCCAAACTTTGTATATGAGAGGACCTTTAATGAGCTCCTCTCCACTCGCTTTCACGGATTTGAGCGCATCTACACTGATGGCTCTAAATCTGGAGCCTCCGTGGGATGTGCTTTTGTTGTGGAAGGATCCAATTTTAAATTTGGTTTACCTAAAGAAACCAGTGTTTTTACGGCTGAATTGTATGCCATTTTTAAATCTTTGTGTTTTATATACCGAAATAGTCACTGTTCTGTTCTCATCTGCACGGATTCCATGAGTGATCTGTTGGCATTGTCCACACTTTATTCCTGGAATCCCCTCGTGCAGATGATACATGAGCAAATTTTAAAAATTGATTCATTAAGCACCCGGCTCGCCTTTTGCTGGATTCCTGGTCATGCCGGTCTTTCAGGAAATGAACTGGCGGACCAGGCAGCAAAGGAGGCAACTAGCTTGCCTCCGGAGGCGAGTCTGGGTGTCATGTTTTTAGATCTAAAGGGTTATGTTCGGCGTGGAGTGTTACGCACCTGGCACGAGCAGTGGGACTCGACCCCTGCTCAGAACAAGCTGCGGTCCATCAGGGACGGTGTGTCGCGATGGCACTCTTCTATACGAAAGTCTAGGAGAGAGGAGGTCATCGTGACGAGACTCCGCGTCGGGCATACATTTCTAACCCACGGATTTTTACTCAGAGGGGATCCACCTCCAGTGTGTGAATTTTGCGATGCTCCCCTTAGTGTGCACTACATTTTGGTGGAGTGTCGCAGATATGCCCCTATTCGCCTGGCCCTTGATTTTAAAGGTGACCTTCGTTTTTTATTACGCGACAGCGCTGAAGGAGTTATTTGTTTACTCCATTTTATACGCCAGGCGAATCTTTTTAGTTTCATTTGAGTCACTTTTATAAAGTGGCTCATCTGGATTTTATCTCATATTGAGACCCTTTTTAACATTTTAGTATACTTTAATGTGTTTGTCTTGTCGTTTTATCCATTTTAACAAACTTTAATAAAATAATTATTTTAACATGTTAGTTTTGTCTTTTTAACTAATATATTGTTTTAATATGTTTGTTTTGTTTTTTCTTACACCTGTGGTTTTTTTTAGCAGGTGTTTCACTCAATTGTACTTTGAGCCCATTTGAGCACTCCTATGGAGTGTCTCATGTGGTGAATGATTATATCTCTCCCCTATGGGGATTTTATTATGTTTTAAATATATTTCAAGGCCCTAATGACCTCGTTGTGTCGATGGGCCTCTAAACCACAATAATAATAATAATAATAATAAATGGCTTCAAAATAGTTATTTTGTTATTTATTGTTTTGTTTAAGTACATTATTTAAAATATAAATAATAATAATTATTATTATTAGCTACCCTTTATGGGGAAGATGAAAACAAATAAACAGGATCTTAAGTAATTATTATTAATTATGCTCACAGTTGAGCATTTTGTATTTAGGACTACATCAGACAGACTCAAACACTTATTTACCTTGTACTTCTCTATTCCCCCATCTTCAAATAGTTGCCACAGCATGTTTCACTTTTTTTTTACCATAGCTATCTATTTTACTATGTTGATCAATATTTTAACTATTAATTTATGAATTTAAAAATTGTCTATATTGAAAAATTTGTCATTTTGCATATTACCTTTGTAATATCGTAAAGAAAAACCAAATGATTGGCCCGGCCCTACATTGAAATTTTCCATTTATAAAGACCTCATGAGTGGTAAAAGTGTGCTACTTTTCAAATTGACAATGATTTCTACAGTTGTAAGATACTTAAAGGTTTGTACTAACATTGATGCTGGCATTTAAATGGAGTACTTGGTGTAGAAAGTAAACATATGCAAGTACCCCTACCAGTATTTTTAATATATATGGAGGGTAAGCAAATGCTTGTACAATTGTACATAGCTAGCGAAGCTCCAATACACCCCAATCCTTGATTAAAGATAAATCATTACTCCTGTCGACCCTGCTTGTCGAGGTGTGTCTAGAGTGGATCATTCCTGGCACCAGGTTGGCTCATGTCATCTTATGGACTCGTGCTTGTTCCCAGGAGGTGGGGGGAATGCTGATGGGTTGGAGACAATAATTAACCGAGCTGGGAGGAGAGGTAACAATTGTCCTGGGCGGTGAAAGGAGTTGAGCTACTGTCGGATGGTTAGAGTAGCGGGAAGAGTGTTGGGGTTGTTCTAGTGATTTTGAGTAGGGGGTGAAATAGATGGGTGACCCAGGTGAAATGATAGAAGAGGGGCCCCTTAGTGGGGCAGAGTGAGGTAAGTTGTTTGGAGAGCCTTTCAGGGGGTTTGGCTTCAGATGTTTCAGGATAAGTGACATACTCCTGGTGTCGAGGGTGGGTATCTTTGTCCTTTTGGCGGTGGTATTGCTTCTTCTGGCTTGAATTCTCGATGCAGCCCATCGGTGTGAAAATCCGAAGATGCCCGAAACAAGAAATAGTTTGGAGAGTATGAATGCAGTGAGCTGGAAAGTGCAGAAGCTTAATAAGTGAGACCGCGGTGATCTAGGGGACAGCTTGTCGAGTGAGACCGCATTGAGCCTTAGAGGGAAATAAGTGAGGAGACTAAAGAAGGTTTACACAACAAAAATACCCTTTTTTTTTAAAGAACGACTAACGCTACCTGAAGTGGTGTTGTCCAGCGCTCAACTGTGTAAAATGAAAATTTTGAAAGCCTGAGCCTACTCTCCTATAGCCCATGTCAAGAACTTTGGGTGGTAACAGCTCATGACCAAACTGTTCCAAAAGGAGTAGCTTTTCATAGCTGTTGGTACAAAGCCGAGTGGCCGTTGGGGAACAATGGGGTAATAGAGATGTATGGCAGATAACAGTTGATTAGAGGCTTAATTGTGTTTCTTGCAATGAATGTTGTTTGTTAAATAGACTATTCAGGCGAGTAAAGTTGGGGGAGGGGGAAATTTGGTGAGATAAGTAAGATCCTACAAAGAGAGTAGTGTGCATTTAAATGTTTCAGCAATTGGACAAACCTCTAATTTCTTAGGAGGGAGGTAAAAGAATCTACCATGTTTGCTCTCTATTGAGTAAGGCTCCAAGTGCAGCCTACTCGCATCTCTGAAGAGACTGTACTGAAAGTGGATTTTACTAACTTTCTTACCACTCTTTCTCTTCATACATTCGAGTACATTTCCTCCTTCATCACTTTAGTTCAAACATAGGGTTATCCTGAATGGGTAGTAAGAAGCATTTCACATTTAAAAAAACACATCATAAAGCCCAATACAGCTTCTTTGCCTCTCACAATTGACAGTCATTGATTCTTGCTCAGAGTTCTGCTACTTTTGGAACTTTTTACTTTCTCGCGACCCTCAAAGAAAGTATTGTGATTGTCAAAAAAAATGAATTCAAGATTTTGTTGGATATCAACATTGCATGGCCCACTGAACCCAAAAAAGTTGTTTTCGCGAAGCTGTCTGTCCATATCTGCCCTGGTCTAGAGTCAAAAACCATTTTACTGGTCAGGCCAAAACTTGTTTCTAATGTTTTCATAAGTTTTCACAGAGGGGTTATATTGGTATTAGCTTTCTAACCCTAAAATTTATGGTAGTTTACTGAAGGGTAAAAATAGGAAAATCTATTGTTGTTTTTTTTTGTCGGATCTTAATATGTTGATTAAAATTTATGTAGGACCTGGAATTTTGAGCTTTTATTTTATTTCTTTGTCTTTTTGTCTAATGCAATAAACCAACACGTTTAATGTGTTTACCTTGTGTCAAGTGTTTTAAGCTGTTGTTTGTTATAATGGTGATTGTTTATATTGTAATGAACCCTTTTTTATAATAATAATAATAATATTTAGCACCGCGTCTTACTACTCGTTCGGGTTATACGCTTTAAGTACTAATTACGCTAATGGATTAGGAATTGGGAAGGTTTAATTAGAGGAAGTGAACCCGCATTTGCGTGGAGGTAGAGTGGAAAACCATTTAGGAAAAACCACCCCCAGTTCACCCGACCGAGATTCGAACCTCGAACTCCCCATCCTCAGCAGTCGAGCTAAACACGACAAGCGCGTTAGCCAACTATGCCACCGAGGCGGGTCCTTTTTTTATAAAAGTGTGGGAGACGTTTTTAAAACCCTGTATTCAATTATTTACTCAGTATAATAATTTTTTTTCAACATAAAATGGTTTAGATAACTTTTTATCTTTGGTAATACTGTAGAGAACAGTGCAATAAAGTGGGCTTTGTCCCATTCATTTGGAACTATCGAAAACTAGGATTACACAAAATAACCGGGGAAAATGAGAAAGGCGATATTTTTTTAAGTTTTCTATTTAAATTTCTTAAATAGTATAATATAAAAATAATTTCATAATTTTATACAAATATACACTTTGTCCTGAAAGGTATGGCTCGACTGGTGAAGTTTGTAAGATAGGCCATAGTGTAATCCGAATCTTCAGATCCAGTTCTTATAAGTATTGTCAAGTTTCCTACTCAGGCCATGCCTCAAACTATACAGAGCGTTGGACTAACGACACTTCATATAACACATTTACTAGGCTTCACTTTGAATTAAATAAGTGGACTTTGTGAACACCTATTTGTTAACATTACTATATTGAAAGTATTGTGGGAACGAGTTCCTCGTACAAGTCATTCTTCTTTGTGTTAACCTTGAACATTTGGGCATCTATGTTCAGGGACATTGCACTCACTTCTCTTGCACTCTAATCTCTTGTTCCGTTGGTATTTTATGTACCTTCAACATAACCTTGGTGAGATAACACTCAAAATTATTTTGACAACATCCATCCCCAAGATGTCTTACTGATTTCTTATTGATGCTTTGATCTTTCTTAACCGGATTCTGACTCCGTTGTTTTCACAAACCCTTCCCGACTCTCCCAACAGCTCACCTTTTGCAACACCTTTTCTGGCTCCTCCTTTAGTTCATTCCTTATCCCAGGGGCTTGCCCCGGTAACACAATGGGTTGATATGCTCAGGTCCTATATCTCAATGCGAACCATCAGCCACTATAATGATGTCCCGGACTTAAAATAAAGTACATCAAAAAATTTTATCATTCATATTTATCAATTTATTACAAGTATATTTCATTTAAACAGTGGCTATAAATATTTTACTTAACTTGCTGTAACTTTTTTAGGTGTCACAATTACATGTTGGATGTCCTCTTTCAAACCAAGCAAAGTGTAAAATATTAAATTTTTACATACATTTTCTTTGAGTATTCCCAAAAGAAAAAAAAAGAAAAAAACCCTTGGTAGCTTGTTCCTTCGCTGTTTAGAGACCAGAGATTTGTAGGTTTTTTAATAAATATGAATCTGTTGTAAAGTTGGCTTGAGGAAATGTGTGGATATTTTGTTATAAATAAGATAACTATTGTGAAGCTCTCAGCATTGAACATTGTCCGGTTTTAGATATGGGAGGGATGGTGGTCGACGAACCAGTCCAAAGAGTGTTCGCTTGACTGCGATGGACAGCAGTGGACAAATCAAGGTGTTCTAGTCACAGTAAGTAACATAAGCAATATTTTCACATGTTATATGCGTATTATGAAACTATAATAACAGTCTGGTCCACTCTCAACAAACTTACTTTTAATAATTTTTTGCTTTTTCAAACTTAATAAACTAATTTTGACGTGGCTTAAAATAACACATTATTTATTAGTCCGTTTACTATAATTCCGGTACTTAAAAAATATTTATCTCCCTGTTGCCCAAAAGGAAATGTTTTTTTATAAAAAGTATTAGTTCATGGGTTGCGGGCTTAAGGGAAACAAAAAAACGCAATTTTTGGTGTACACCAAGCAAAACGTTACTGTCATTGTCTCACATAAGCAGGTGTGCACGCGCATCGGGCAGTTGTAAAACAGGATTGTTTTGCCAAATGGACAACACATGAGTGAATAAAGTTTAAATAGGGAAAACCCCCCCTTTTGGGGTTGTAACAGT
>JBCFYV010004187.1:0-18340 GCA_039000515.1 Timema cristinae | reverse complement strand
GATACCAATGCGGGGAACCACCACCATGCAAGTCTGTTAATATACTGGTGACTAAGCCACAATCAGAGGTTAGTTTGATTATATTTACATTGGCTTTTGAAATAATTGAATGTATTTGTTTTAAGATAACAAAAATATAATAAGTTCTGTTGCTAGTTTTTTAACAGTTTTATGTAAAATGTATTGTCTATTTAAGTAATGGTTAAAATACTGCACAATTTCAATCACAAGAAAAAAAAAGTTAATTCTCTCAAAGTACCAATACAGTCACATTTAGACTACTATACACTTAATATTCTACTTAACTCTCATTAAGTAAGGTTGGGGATCAGTATTACCATAGGATTTGCCCATGGTACCATTATCAAAATCCTTTACTAATTCATAAAACTGAAAGTAGGCAATTCATAAATAAATGTACATGTGTCCAAAACCGCTGGACCACATGGCCCCAGGTGCAATACCTTTCTTCAACCCCTGGCCTCAGAACCGCCACAGCCTGGCGATATAATTTCAGCATTGACGAGATGTAAGGACACCCAGGAAAGCCACAAATAATCACTCAATGCTTTCTAGGCTCATTTATTTTGCTGCCTTATTCAAACAGCAAATTGTATTCCAGCCCACACAACCAACAGCAGTTTGTCTTGTAAAAACCCCGGCCCGAAGCTTGCACTCTGACTAGCACGTTTACTTAGTACGACTCTCTTAAGTTGAGAGTCTGGGCTTGAACCCCCAACCCTCTCAAGTTGTACTGTGCCTTACACTACACTAGTGAGCTCTGGAGGTGAAGTCACCAAAACCCAAACCAAATCCATTCTAACACTAGCAAACAAAATGGTACACCCTCCCAGCCTCGATTCACAAACCCTCCAAGGAGTTCTGTATGTTTTTTGAGGACGCGCAATTGGCTAAAATCATTTGGCCTAAAAATGAAACCAAAAGCTCATTTGGCCTAAAAGTCATTTAGCCTAAAGCGTTTGGACTAAAGTATTTGGCCTAAAGTCATTTGACCTAAATTGTAAATTTAAAACCTTGGTTACCTTCGGAAAGTAAAAAGTACTGTTAGTTGTTTCATCTGAATATAGATAGCACAACTGATGCAAGTAGTTACAATATTTCTAAAAACATTGACACTATCCTACATACAACTAATCAGTAGTTCACAAAACAAAACACTATATCACCTTTTTTATATATAGATTTCCGATATTATTTCCTTGTTAATATATCTCAAGGTCAAAAAGTTAACGAAAAACAATAAAAAAACACCATTCCAACACCTTTCGCGCAGAAATTTATATGCTACTTAAAAATTTTGGGGTACTTTTGAAATTATTCCAAAAGGAAAAATGAAAGTGGGAACCAAAATTGACCCCCCCCACTTTTTTTGTTTTAATGACGCCCGTTTCGTTTAGATTTTACTGAAAATATTTTTTTTTTAAAAATGTATAAAAATTAATAATTTTTAAAAGAAATTAAAATATATTTTGATAGTAAATATTAAATTTAATTTATTATATATTTATATATATAAAATATATATATATAATATATATATAAACATAAATTAAGGTTTTACTAATCCTTAACTATTATTTTTTTTAAAAATTTATTAAACTTTTATTATATAAAAATTAGTACAGTTTTTATAAATGTGTAACTTTTTTTTACGGGATATTATTAAAACAGGGGTTTTGTTATAAATAAGTCCCTTGTTTAAAAACATATACAAAATTTCCCTCCTGTATTAGCAAAGCTTTTTCAGATTTATTTCAACAATATTTTATTATATATATAAATAATACTCTAATATATTAAAGCAAAAAACCTTGTGAAAAAAAAATACAAAAGATTTTAAGAATTTGTTTTTGGTTTTTTTTTTAAGTCTTCAAAAACGTAAAAATAAAAAGGGGGAAGCTTTCCGGGATGTAATTTCCCGGGGGCAAAAAAAATTACAAGAAACAAGGTACCTCCGAAAACCCAATCGTGCTGCAGAGGCCAGATGGAAAAATCTGACGATTTTTGGGTTAGTAAAAAAATTCGCCGCGGGACCCCTGTTTTTTCCCCAACACCAAAAAGGACACTTAAACCTAAAGGCAAACGCAAACTTTTTTCTCTTTTCTCTTTTGCCCACAAGAAAATTTGAAAGGGTGGGTTTAGGCAGCGTTTTTCCCTCCCCCCCCCCAATAATAGAAAACAACTTGAAGTAAAAAAAAATTTCATTTTCTTGGGAAAATTTCCTTGGTTCTTTTCAAACCACTAACATAATTTTTTTTAGGTTCCGAGTTGTGGGTTGGCCCTTGTTTGCTTAATGTCCTTGCTTTAAAATTAAATAATTTTTTTTGATTTTTTTAATTTCTTGAAAAATTTGGGGAATTATTTTTTATTATGATATATTTCATTTTCTTTTTTAAAAGAAAGTTTTTTTACTTGAAAAAATGAATCGGAAAAAAATTTTCATCCCGGCTCAAATTACAGGGTTTACTGAGGGTAATTTTCCTAAAGGGGTTCCCCTATTTCCACGAAAAAGAGGTTTTTCCAAAATTTATTCTTCCCTTTCCTATCTTCTTTTTGTTTAATTAAATGCGAAAAACTTTGACTCGGAAGATACAATAAAAAAAAACACACTAGGCTTACTCTATTTTTTGAAAAACATATTTTAGACAGTGAAAAAAAAACATCAAATTCAAATATAAAACAAATTTTTACTTTTTTAAAGATAAATACTAAAATTTTACAAATTTTGACTTAAAATATAAAATGAAGACTCCTTTAACACACGGGCCAAAAAGTTTCTTTATAAATTATTTTTTAATTAAAACCTTTTTTTAATGGGTTTGAACAAAAAGTTTTTTCCCCAAATTTAAAATAAAAGAAACATATTTTTTGTTTTTTTTCACTTGACGAGAAAAAGGGGTTATAATTCAAAAAAACCATTGAAAATAACTCAAAATTTTTTAAATTAATTAATTATGATAAAATGACCTTCACTAACTTTACTTAGAACCATGGGGGCACCCAAGGGGTGGGGTAAGCAGGGACCCCCCCCCAAACCCAATAATTTTAAAAAAAACATAAATTATTACTTTATAACAAAACATAAGACACGAAGAGGGTCGATACATAGGCTCCTTTTTAAACTTGGTTTAAGACTTTATATTCAAAACAAACACATTTTAAAAGTGCCCTTATATTCCTTTTTGAAAAAAAGCAACCATAGTAGTTCCATATTTTGTATACAAGAAAATGTAAAAAACTAGTAGCCACCATTCTGGTAATTAAGTTCGTTTTAGTTTTTAAGCCTTTTAAAACCCCAAGATATGGTTTTACACCGAGCCCCTGCTTATAGGACTTCAAATCATCACATCCCACCCAATTTCGTTAAATAATACTAAAGTATTTCAAACGACAAAGACCAGACGTTATTCAACACATTAACATATTTGACTTAGCCCGGGGTTTTCTCACATTTAGCCCAAAAGGAGCCTTGTACCAAAAAAAAATGAATGGCAAAAACCTTAAAAAAAAATATTTCATTAGTATTTGATCTTAAATAAAAAATATAAATCTCAAATCTTTTATAATTTTTAACTTAAATGAATAAAAAAAAATCACTAACCCCCCCCTCCCGCTCACTAAAAAACAATTATATTTTGAGTCCCAGACTTTTTGGACCAGGTGCTTACAGGTTAATACCAAGGGAACCAGTTTTTTTATTTGTGTAAAGAGGTGTAATTTTTATCACATACAAAAATTTTTGTTAACAACACAAACGACAAAGTTTTTTTAATACACAGTCCGACCTTATCTCAGTTTTTTGGGTTTGCAAAATGAGCAAAAGGCCCCGGGTTTCGTTTCCCAAAAATGTCCAAAAAACGCATCATGGTTGATTTTTGTTTTCCCCCCTTTACAAATAAATTAATGTCAGGGGGCTGGAGTTGTATTTTTTTCTAGATTTAATTTTATTTTGCAGACTCTGGGGAATGATTACTTCTACCTTTGTGCCCCTGTCGCTAGTTTTTACGAATGCCCCTCATTGGGTGAACTGGGAAAGGGGGAATTTTGATGGGGTTTGGGTATTTTATTTTCCCCCCCCCCCCCCCTCCCCCCCCATCGAAATGTGTTTTCCTTTTTTAAAACCCCCCTCTGATTTATTTGGTTTTGAAGCTGAAAGATGGTTTCATCAACTTCAAAAAATTCTATAACAATTATTATTATTTTAAATGTTAAGGGACACCCCAAATATTTTTTTGGGCACCCCAATTTTCAAATTTTTTCCCACTTGTTTGGAGTCTTTCCCCTAAAAATCCTTAAAAAATATTTTTTTACAAATACCTCGCCCAACAAAAAAATTTTGCCGATCTCTTGATAGTCACACAATAATTTTTTTTCCACGGACTTACAAACCCTTTTTAGTTTACACATAATAAATTTTTCCCCAAATAAACCCAGGAAGGGAAGGAAAACATTTTAGATTGAGTGTACCAAATTTTGTGCATTTGAGATGGGGAAACCATTTTGGGGAAAAAAACCTTGTTTCCCCCGGCTGAGATTTAATTCAATCTTAGAGAAAACTTTTTTCAATGAGGGGGAAAGGGGGGGGGCGAGTGGGGGATAGGTGGAGGACACACACATTACCCCAATTTTTGAGGGGGGCATATATTTTTAAACAACTTATATAACAAAACTAGCTGAATTAATATTACCTTTAAATATATGTTTGACATACTATTAAACAAAAATTAAATTAAAATTTTTCACTTACTAAAAATTTGGGTTTATGAATAGGCCTATTACAAGGGGGTTTTAAATTTTAAATTAAAAATTTTAACACATAATTTAATAACTTTAAAAAACCACCAAAACCTAAAATTCTTTTTTTTAACTAGCGTAAAAATATTTTTGTTCAGATAAAAAAACTATTTTTTTTGTCAAAAATATTTTTTTGTCATCACCCACGTGATTTATTAAAATTTAGAAATAATGTTTCAAAGTGGTTTGTTTTAAGATGGCTGGAAAACATAAAACTATATCCCCTTGAATGAGGATTTCTCTTCCAGACCCGTCCCATTAATGAAGCAAATCAATTTGTTTGAAAAATTAAAAATGATATGTGAAATTTTTGCAGTTAAGTAAATACTAAAAAAATCATTAAATTCATATAAAGGGGGGACTTTTCCATAAATTAAAACTTTTGGGGGGTGAATGTTTCCCCCCCCAGGAATTACTTACTATTTTTTTCGTAAATTAAAAAAAAAAGACAATTCGGGGGTGAATTTCCCCTTGGAAACATTTTCGGAGACAGCGAAAATTAGGGCGATTTAATTTGTTTTTTTAAGGAAAGAAACATGGGGGAAAAGGTCTTGTTATATTCATCAGGAAAAAATGTTTGACAATTAAAATAAAAACATGACTCCTTTTCCTCTCTTCAGAAGGGAATACTCTTCGCTGAAAACAAAATTTTTAGGGAAGTCAGGTTATAACCCATACCCCTTAATTACTTTTAGCATACGGCAACGTACAAGATTCCCGGCTTTTTTTGGGGTTTTGGAAGACACTTTTGTAACCCCCTTACGCATAAAAATAAGAAATTAAAAAAAACAACAAACTTTATATTCACGGGATTTTGGACATACTTGCTTTAAAAATAATTTTTAGTAACGAGCGCCCCTGCCTCGTGTCGTAATAGTTAAAACCGTTTCATGTTGAGCTCGACGCTGAGGGGGGAATCGGGTTAATCTCGTGGGTGAACTGGGGGGGTTTTTTTCCTATATAGTTTTCCACCTCCCCCACGCAAATGGGGTCACTTATTTAATTAAAACTTCCCATTCCTAACCTTTAGGTAATTAATACTTGGCATAAAAACCGAAGGGTAGTAAGCGTGGTGCTAAATAATAAAAAAAAAAATAATGCGGCATGCACAGTCCATGATTTGAACAGAACAAGCTTGGGAATCACAGCAAAGTTAAGCACGCTGACGTTGGGGAAGGTGAATCCTGGCCCTAAAGGGGAAGAGCTTACCACAACTCTATTAAAATTAGTATAAGGACCCCCTAAAGACCAAAAAATCTTAAAATTTAAATTTCCAGTGATTGATAATGGGGTTGAGGGAAAGGGGGGTTGGGACAACATTTCCAAAACTATAAATTTTAAACATTTTGTTTGTAAAGAATTTAATTTATTAATTAGGTACGGAAACAAAAAAAAATATTTCAAAAAAAAATTTAAAAAAAAAATTAAAAAAAATTATTAAAAAATTTAAAAATTTAAAATGCATTCTGAGAAATAGTGGATGGAGTTAATGGAGAAAAAATTTTGAATGGGAAAAAAAAAAAAATTTTGACAATAAAAAAGATAAAAACAAAACCCCGATGCAAAAATAACTTAACTCTAAATTTCTCAAATGGGGTTGGGGTAGGGGTTCAAAATCTACAAAATTAATAGAAACTACTCATCCAGGCAGGTTGTTAAAAATTGAATTTTGGCATGCCCGTAAATGCAAAACCCCCCCAAAAATAATAAGTTGAACATTTTAAAATGTAACCAATGAAACCCAAGGGGTGCGGGGGGGGTTATAAAAAAAACCTTTTAAACTATAGTTGAAAATCGGAAAATTTTTTTTGGAGGGAGAAGTACAACTAAGATAAAAAATTATTCTTAAAACTATGTGTTTAAATGGGGGTTTGAAAATTTTTTGGGGGAAGAAAGGGAAAATTTTCCCAAAAACCAAAAGAAACAATTTTTTTAAAAAACATTTATTGATAAGCGAGGGGTTAGTACAGAGGGGTTCTTTAAAAATTAATTCAGTCTAGAATAAAAAATAAACTTTTTTTTTTTGGGGTTTTTTTCAACAATGCTCCGCGTAAAACAAGCAAATATTGATCAAAAAACTCATATAATAAAAATTTATATAAAATAATTTATTTTACTTCTTATATATATTAATTTGTGCTTCTCAACATACAAAAATTCCGCCTCATACGTGTCGAAATTGTATTTTTGGTAGCTTTGATCAGGGTTTCTAAAATGGAGGCGCGAAAGGGATTTCGATGAGGTGTGAACCAATTTTTCACTTTTTTTTTGACTTGCTATTATGATTGACTAAAAAATAAAAATTCTTTTGGCCCAGAAGCAATAAAAAAAATTAATTCTTACAAAAATTTACTATTTTTTAATAAACTTTACAAAGCTTTATCAGAAAATAAAGAAATCAATTAAATAAAAATGTCCATTTTTTTATTTTAAGTAAAAAAGTTTTTTATTCTATGAAAAAGAGTCTTTAAAAATTTCTTTTAAAGTTCGTAAGGCTAAAGGGATAGAGTTTGAAAAACCTGTTAGATGATTTTTTAAAAATAAGAAAAATTTTCCCAACTTAAAAGTGGGAAGCCGGGCAAAAATGAGAAGTTTATATGTCTAAAAAATGAATTTTTGTTATTCATTTATCAAAATTAAAAACAAATTTAAATAAAAAAGACTGTAAAATAACTTTTGGGATAAAAAAAATTAAAATTCAAAATAAAAAAAATTTAAAATTGGTGACTTAATTAATAAAAAAATGTCCCGGTACAAAACGGGACAAAAACATTTCAAAACGGCAAAAGTAAAAAGTTTTAACAAAATGGTATACGGTTAATGGACTGCTGCTATAAACCCGGGAAAATTAAATTTGGAAAAGACTTTTAAAATTTGAAACGGTGGTATTATATTTAATAAAAACTACAACCTTGCCATCTATTTGTATACTCAAAATCAAACGAATGTTTCCAAAGCAGAGAACACATTTTAAAAATTCTAAAAATTTAAATTGCAAAAATCATTTGGCCCAAAAATATTTTGCTAAAATTGGGCCACCTTTAGGCCAATATTTGCCAAAAAGGGACCCTTTTTTTTTATAACCCCCAAACCCAAAATTTACAAAAAAGCAAAACCCCCCTAAAACGGACAAATTCACAAATTTTTATGTAACATAATAAACCAAGAAAATATATATTCTCTTAAAACAGTAAACCCCTTCTTTAAAAAAATACTTAGAATATAGCCAAAACCTTTTTACCCGAAATTTATGGGCCAAAAAAGTTTGATGGTTTTTGTTTTACAAGCACTTAAAAACAATCTCTTTTGGGAAGAATCTATTGTTTGATTTAAACAGTTTTTTTCAGATTTTTGGGAAACTACACACTTTTAAATGATTTCAAAACCCTTTAAAACTACTTTGTATCCAACATAAACAACACACAAAAATTTTAATCCCCGGAAAAAAAATTTCACTCACCTCATAATAAGTACTCAACCCTGGTACATATTTAACAAAGCTGCAATATTTTTTTAAAAATTTTTCTCCTATTTTATTAAAAAAAAATTAATACACCCGGGGTTTTTTTAAATAATTAATATTTTAAAATAAAATTAAATTTAACCCAAGTTCACAAAAATTAGAAACTTTTTAAAAAAAATCATTTGAACTGCCATCAACTCAAAATAAAAAACTTGAGCTTGCAGACTTCTAAATTTCATTTAAAAATTTATCAAAACAAAAAAATATGGTTTGGATTTTAAAATAAGTCTTTTATAAAAAACACATCTTAAAAAATGTGATTAACCTATTTATTATTTCTGTCCCCCAAATTAATGTTTGATTCTGATCTAATAGATTGTGTTTATTCTACTTTTTTACAAAGGGAAAATATTTTTGGGCAGATACCCAATCTGGAACCCCCACCATGCAAGTCGTTAAAATTTTTGGGGACTAAGCCACAACAGAGGTTTTTGTTATATTTACATTGGGTTTTAAATAATTGAATGTATTTGTTTTAAATAAAAAAATTAATATTCGTCTAGTTTTTTTTAAAAGTTTTATGTAAAATGTATTGCATTTAAGTAATGGTTAAAAAACGACAATTTCAATCACAAGAAAAAAAAGTTATTTTCCCCAAAAACCTCAGTCACTTTTAAATTATATCTAATTTCACTAACTCTCTTAATAAGTTGGGGGTCAGTATTACCCTAGATTTGCCCTGGGACCATTATAAAAACCTTTTTTAATTTATAAAACTGAAAGTAGCAATTCAAAATAATGTCATGTGTCCAAACCCCGGCCACATGGCCCAGGTGCAATACTTTTTTCAACCCCTGGCCTCAGGAACCCCAAGCCGGGGCGATATAATTTTTTGCTTCAGATGTAAGGGCACCCCGGGAAAGACAAATAAACACTCAATGCTTTCTAGGCCCCATTTTTTTTTGCTCCTAATCAAAAAGAAATTGATTCCACCACAAACCAACAGTTTGTCTTTTAAAAAAACCCCCCCCCCGAAACTTTCCTCTGCAGCAAGTTTACTTGCGAACCTTAATTGAGAGTCTGGCTTGAACCCCAACCCTCAAATTGTTTGCTTCATACCTAGTGGCTTGAGGTGAACACCAAAACCCAAAAACCCAAAAACCCTTTTAAAACTGCAAACAAAAAGGACCCCTCCCAGCCTCATTCACAACCCTCTAAGGAGTTCTGTAAGTTTTTTAAAAACCCACCCACCCCCCAAAAAACATCAAAAAACCAAAACCCCTAAAGACGGGAAAAATTTCCCAAAAAAAAAATTTAAAATCAAAAACCCAAAAAAATATTTAAAATTTTCCTTAAACAGTACTACCCAAATCTTCTTTTCAAAAATACTTCAGACTATAGCTATATCATTATTACCTAAAATGTCATGGGACGCTAACAGAAGTTTGTATGGTTATGTTTTTCACAACACTTTTGAACAGCAATCTTTTTAGCATAGAATTATTGTTTGTATTAACACAGTTTCTTTTAATTTTGAGGAACATACACACTTTTTAAATGATTTAAAAATTTAACACACTTTAACTATCCAAAACTAAACTACACAAAACCCAAATTTTAAACTCACGAAATTAAAATTAAAATCAAAAAGGGTCCCATGGACATCATATTTACCATATCGCAATAAACAACAAATAAATGGGAAACAAAAAAACCCTAAAAAATTTTAAAAAAAGGCAAAAACAAAAAAAAAAAACCTTTCCCATAGCAATCATAAGGGGAGAAACGGGCCCCATCCCAAACTACACACTATGGGAAAACCAGCCCCACAAAGGGAAAAACCCCATGCAAAAACATGGAAGCGAACCCCAAAAAACTCCCCCAATATTCCCGCTGATAATTAATCCTTTACAAAAAGATGGAAAGACACGCTAAAAAAAAAGGCAAAAATCAGCCCTATGAACCCCGGGAAATCAACACACCCCAAAAAGGTGCACAAGCCCCTGTCACAGACACTTCCCAAGTTGCCACTGTAGGCTGACACACGTATAAGGCAAGCTGGCTTTGTATCCATCTGTTGCCCAAATTGTGCCTCAAAGACAACAGCACTTAACTTTAAAAGGGGGCATGAGCATGTCTTACTAAATGCCTACCCACGTGGGCACCTCTATTTTTTAAATAATAGCTCGCACTTTTATTGTGTGGGAAAATCCTGGGCTGCATGCTCACAGTGCTTTCTGGCTTTTTTATTGTGTTGCATGACAAAAAAACTAATTGTTTTCCCGGCAGGGTACCAACAGGGCTTGTTAAATTTCCCCCTAGGGGGTGCTTTGCTGGCACGTTTCTTTTTATATTTTCCTAGTCAAGGTGTGGCGCAAAAACCCAAGATCCTTCAAGCCGCACACCTTAAAACCCTTTAAAATGGAACTAAATCCAACCAAATCTAACTTGTATCGCAAACAAAACAAAACGCTGAACACAAAAGTTGTTTCGTTTCATAATTAATTTACTAAAATTGTTTCCCCAGTATTTATGAGATGTGTTTTTATGAAATTCTAGTAACATAATTGGGAATGCCAGGCCTCCACCGTGGTTCGGATTCCACGTTAAACTGTAGGTCCTCCATTTCATCTCACAATCACCCTACCAATACACATTAGTAGTAAGTGCGTATAACCCGAATGGGTAGTAAGACGCGGTGCTAATAATAATAATAATAAATAATAATAGTAACATAATTTAGATATAATTAATTGTTTAAATGTTTTCACAAGATCAACAAAAAACAACAACACAATGAGAACATGAACTGTGTTTAGTAATGAAAACCGAGTGCAGTTATAGAGCTTCAATACTGAATCTGTGCCTTGTTAGAATGTTGACATAACAATCACATGATGTAATCTTTCTCTTGTTACAATTTTGTTGTTAAGGTAAACAAAAATATTTAAAAATAATCAAACTCAAATACAGTGGCAGAAAACATTAAGAATGCACCATTGTTGAGGAATAACAACATTATCCTTTTTTTTTAATGAACAAGTTCACTATTTTGGAAAAAATCAAACAAAAATCAAACTTCTAGACCATCTCAACCAATAAAAAGTTTTGAGGGTAAATATCAAGGATATTCACTTCAAACATTAATTTCCTAAAGGTGTGTCTGATTTAATCAACACTACCAATTTGAGGGGCCCTTCTTTGGTTTTAAAAAGTTGTAGTGTATTAAAATTGGCTAGTAATTAAAAGAAGCAAAATATCCCTAGTTTACACAAATAACCACAATTTACTATATTTTAACTATTATCCCCAACAACTTAACAACCCTTTTTTTATACTTTTTTAAATTCTCCTTTTAAATTTGATTCCCTTATAAAATCACGGCAGGAGAGAGTGGGGAAAACAGTGACTAGAAGACCATATACCTCAACATTGCTAGTAGCGCATTCATTTTACCGGGAATTTTTTTTCAAAAAGGGGCATGCTTTTTCATATCCACAACAATCTTTGGGGGAAATGCAAATTGTGAAACTTTGTTAGTAGAAGGAAAGCTATTTTTTTTCGGGGGGGAAGAATAAAAAAATAAATAATATTGGGGGGGCTTTTTACTTTTTAAGGAATTTTGTCATCTTCAGCAGACTAAGTTCAATTATTAGCATACACTAAAAAATTTAAAAACAATAAATTTTTTAAAATTTTATGCTTTAATTAAATTTTCTTCTTTTAACTAAATATATGGTGAATATCGGGTAATTAGGAAAAGGAAAATAAGTTTGAGGAGGTGTTTGAAAAAGGGATGGGGAGAGAAAAACAAGGATTTAAGGGCTGTTGGAGTTATGTGCAAGAAATATATGAAATACAAGAGCTGTATAAGAAGGAAAGAAAAAAGTCAAAAATATCACCAATACAGTTGGGATGGGAAGAAAAGACATGGTAGTAAACTTTATCAAGGATAAAGAATGAAAAGGCAGACCTTGATATCAAGGTAATTACCAATTGTCTACAAAAAAGTGACCACGGGTTTTGAGGGGTAGACAAAAAAGGGGATGGGAAGTCTGAAAAAGGTAGTAAGAAAAAAAAGAAAAAGGGTTGCAGGCTAAGTTTGAAGGGGAAAAGAAAGCTGTCCCCCAAAAAAGGGCAAAAGGCTTAATACCAAAGATAATCAAATTTATAGTTGAATGGGAAAGGGTTTAAGAATAGTCTGGTGGGAGCGGAGAGGAGGTATGGGGGAAGCAAAAAATAAGAGAAAGGGGGAAGGAGAACAATGGAAGGGAAGAAGTAATAAATAATGCATTCAAAAGGATTTTTTAAAGACTAGGAACGATTAAAAGGGAAGAATATGGGGATGAGAAAAAAAAACGAAGCGACTTACGGGAACAGACGAAAAGAAATAAGACTTCAGTTTCAATAAAATTTTTTAACTGTTAAATAAAATACTGTTGGGGGAAAGGGAAAAAGGGTAGGGGGGGACTGGGAAAAAAAATTTTTTTTTTTTTTTCTAATATTTTTCAGTTGAAGAAAAAGAAAAAAATACAGCTCCCCAAACACCTCTCAAAGATCCGCCTTTTTCGCACAATGTTAGAGAAGGTATGATTGTAAAAGTTTTTAAAGTGAGGTAATTTAAAGTTTTAAAACTACAAGATAGATTCATAACGTTTTAAAAAAACCTGCCCTTTAAAAAAAGCAAAAAAAAAATTCTAATAGCAAAATTTACCCACCTGTGTTAAAAAATAAATATATAAATTTAAACATTATAAAAAATAACACAAAAAAAATACAACACTTTTTTTTTAGCACCACCTTAAAAATTTTTAATTGACCCCTATATCTAAATTACACTAATGTGTTAGGGATTAGGAATATTTATTTAAAATTCAAGCAAAGAATAAAGCAAAGAATTAAAGATTTATAAGATTGGCCCAATCAAGCAATTAAAGAGGGGGGGGCTGAGCAAAACTTCATTCATGTTTAAGTTTAGAAAATCTGTTAAAAAATGTTTAGACTTGCTTTCTGAATGAAGAAAACTTTTTAAATGCAATTTTTCCAAAAAAATTGGGCTTTTCTAATTAAAATTGTGTGTAATCTTTTTACAGGGTTGATTCCAAATTTGAAAAAATTAAATGTACAGTAATTCCGATTTCTGGGGGGATTGGGGGGAAGGGGAAAGCAGAAAAATAAAACACAGATAATACAAAAATACCCCCTTTTCCCCCTAGGCTTTACCTATATACTTAATGAATTAATGAAAGAAGCCCTTTATTTTTTGACGATTGCCGTTATTTTCAGTGTTTTCATTCATTGTGTTTGTAAAGTGTCATTGTTATCCAAATTTGTCAGGTCCACATTTCCCCTGCCTTTAGGCCTTGGCTATGATTCATTTTTATCACCTAAAAGCTCTTCCTCTTTTTTTTTCTCTCCCCCCCATCATTTCGCTAGTCTTGCATCTGTTACCTTGGATGTTTACTATTTTATTTATCTCGGTTTTCTCGCCTCTCTGATTTTGCCGTACCGGGTATGGGGGGCTATAACGTAGGTGCATTCAGGGGGTATGTATGTTTGTAAAATTTTACTTTACAATGGCAAAGCCCAAATGGCTGATCTGCCCCATAAATTGAGAGTCTATTGTATATGCTTTTTAAATAGCTATCAAAAAAAAAAATACCATACAAGTTTAACGAACGATATTCATCCTTACATCATCCTTTTAATCGCCAATTTTATCCCAAAAAATTGTGTATCAAAAATCTAATAAATCTAAAAAAAATTAAAAATTTTTAAACTAAAACAATCAAACATTATTTGAAGCCAAACTTTGGGATTCTCTAAAAAATTAAAGATACTTTATCATTTTAAAATTTAAAAAAATCGAAAAGAGTTAACAGAAAAAACTATTTTCCGTTTTTTAAAACTTTTAAAAGCAAAATAGCTAAAATAATTTTTTAATTTTTAAAATAATATAAAACAACCTTTAAATTTGGGGGTACATGGTTTAACACACCCCTCTTGTCATACTGGTTTCGGGTGGTGGGGAACATGTTTGAATCTCGAAGGGAATTTAGGGGGGGTTTTTCTTTAATGGATTCCAAACCCCCTCTACACAATTTATGGGTAAATTTTTTAATCTGATTATTAACTAATAATGTAAGTACTAGCCGAATGGGAAATAAAAGGTGAAAGAAATGAGAAAAAATAGAAAAAATAAACACTAATAATCACCTTAAAACTAATTTTAAAGTAATGATATTTAAAAATAAAATAAATAATTTTAAAATTTAACTGATAACTTAATTAAACAAGTACATTAAAAATTAAAAAACATTTTAAACAGCAAGTATTCTTAAACTAGTTTTTTTCCAACCTTAAATCCCCCTCCCCTTTCTCTTCCTTAGGTGTTATAGTTACCAAAAGGGGTAACCTTGGACTCTTTTTTCTTTCTTTCCAAAGCTCTCTACACCCCCCTTTCAGAGAATATAAAAATAGTTTTAAGGTATTTTTCGCTTAAAAAACAAAGTAGGCCATTAGAATTACAACCTGCCGCCAGTCCATTGTACACATATTAAAATATTAAATTTTTCAGATATTGAAATATAGTCAACATCATTTCACCAAAAAAATTTTTAAATGGTAATAAATTCCCAAATTTTTAAATACAAAAAAAAATGATCTTAAAATGCTAAATTGCTTGGAGGGGTTTGTTAAAGTTCCACCATATTTTTTCCCCATTATTAATGTTAACAGTTGGGGACCAAATTTCTGGTAATTAGGCCCACGAAGCCGGAAAACAGATTGGCTAGTTCAAATTTAATTTTAAAATCATTGTTTAAAACACAAAATATTATCTAATTATTTTTTTTGTTACAGATTAATGCATAGAATCAGAAACCCAAATTTGTGGGGGAAAAAAAGATCTCACAAGAAAATACAAAAGAAATCATGTCCCCATTGAAAAAGCAAACAACCATTGAATTGTAAAAAAAATATTTCTTATAATATTTTTTCAAAATGTATTCCCCAAAAAATGCGGGAACCAGTCAAAATATACTTGTGAAAAAAATGATTGTACTAAACACATTAAAGAAAAAATTTCTGTGAGGGGCATGGAGGCATTTTTGAAAACCCATCTGTAAAGAAAATGGTGACTAAAAAAGGTCATGGAAGAGGTTTTTTTTGAAAAAGGAGGAAGCAAAGGAAATGCAAAGAAGAGGTTTTACTAAAATTTTCTAAAGGAGGAGGTTTTTTTGGAAACAGGGAAGCCAGGGTAAATGAAAGAAATAATTGTATTAAGTCTAAAGAGGAGTTTTTGTGTGGACCATGGGAATCAAAGTTTAAATCAAAAAAGCAGGGTTTCTCTAAGAGTCCTCAAGGAGGGGGTTTCTGTGTGGGGCTGGAGGGACCTTATAAAAAGTTTTGCAAAAGCGTGAATGTAAAAAAAATTTCTCAAGGAGGGAGGTTTAGTATGAAATGTGGCCCAAAAGTAAAACCCTTCTGAAAAAAAAAGGATGTACTAAAAAGGGCCCTGGGGGAGTTTTGCGGAATCATGGAGTAAACAAGGGAAAAGCAAAGAAGCGGGTTTTACTAAATATGCTAAAGGGGAGGTTTTTGTGTGAAGCACGGGGAAGCTTAGGTAAATGCAAAGAATCAGGTTGTATAAAAAATGCAAAGGGGGAGTTTTTGTGTAAACAGGAGGGATCAAGGTAAAGCAAAGAAAAAGGGTTTTCTAAAATCCTCAGGGGGGGGCTTATGTGGGAACATGGAGGGACTTAGTAAACTTTTTGTAAGGAATTAGGATGTACAAAAAATTCCCAAGGAGGAGGTCTATGTGTGAGGATGGAGGCCTTTTGTTAAAAAATATTGAAAGAAAAGATGTATAAAAACCTCGTATAGGAGGTTTTTTTGGGAAACATGGAGGAGTAAGCCCAAATGCAAAGAAAAGAATGTACGGAAATGCTAAATAGGGGTTTATGTTTTAAGCTGGAAGGGACTTATGTAAAACTTTTTGAAAGAAGAGGGATGTACAAAAAACTGGGAGGGGGTTTTGTTTAATCATGGGGGAACCCGGGTAAATGCAAGAAACAATTGTACAAATTTGCTAAAAGGGGTTTTTGTGTAAATCATGGAGGAAGCCAGGGTAAAGTAAAGAAAGGTTTTTACAAATATGTAAAGGGGAAGTGCAACGAAATTATCGAATTAAGACAAAACGTTAAAAAAGTGGTTTTACCAAAATTTTGGGTGTTTAAAGGGTGACTTTTTTTGGGTTAAAACTAGACTTCCGGGACAAGTTTGAAACAGGGAAACTAAACATATTTAAGTGAAAAAACCCAAAAAAAACATTTTGTTTGGGCAAAACGGTAAAAAACCCAGTCCCCCAAAAAAATTTTGCGTCAACTTATTAAAAAAAGGTAAATTTTGCGGCAGGCCCCTCCGGGAAAAGTATGTACAATCACAAAAAAACAAAAAATTACAAAAAATTTATTTTTCAATAACCCAAAAATTAAACGCGAATTTCCCAAAATCGCGATTATTGCGGACATCGTTTAAAAAACGCGAATATCGCGCAAAACGACGATTTCGCGAATTATCGGACAATTCTGAGCATATAGTTGCAATCCGGGTTTAAACCCGAAATGTGAACATCTGGGGGGGGAAAGGGAAAAAAATGCCATAACTAACATTCGCGAATTATCGCAAAACTCCACAAACCCCGGGGCCTCTTATGCACTAATTATGCTAATGGTTTTTTTAAGGGTTAGGAAGGGTTTTATTTAGAAAGGTGTACCTGCATTAGTGTGAAGGGGGGAATGGGAAAAAATAGGTTTTTGGGGAAAAAAAAAACCTTCAATACACCCGATCAAGATTCGAACCTCGACCTCCCCCTCATCGGGAGTCTAGTCTACTGCAAGAGTAGCGTGTTATACCACACAGCCCCCCGAAGCTCTTGTTGGGACGACATACTGATACACCCAAAAAATTTAGTTTTTAAACAAGTTTAACTAAAAAAATATGTGTAAAAATAAAGGATCGCTTAAGTTGACAAAACGAATTATAATAGTTTAAAAATAATAATAAAAATAATAATATTAATTTCTATACTAATTCCATGATATATACGAGCATTACATTAAAAAAAACCCTTTACCCAAAAGTTCCTGATTGGGGGGCCGGGGAAATGCTTTTTTGTTTGGGGTTTAAATGTGGGACCTTTACCCAATCGGGGGGAGTACAGGGGTTCTTTTATCGGAAAAATCGCTATTAAAAAAAAAAAAACAGAAAAGGTAGTGGGGGAAAAACTTATTTTGGAAAGGAGAAATTTGTGGGTCAACATTAATGAATATTCAAAAAAAATTTAAAAATTAAAAGGCCATTACAAAAATTTCATACAATGCTTCTAAAGATTTTGAATATCTGCTTAATTTAATTTTAAACAAAAATTTTGAAATTAAAAATTTTTCTTACCCCTTTTTCCCTTTAAATCTTGCTTTAGTCACGTTTACTTTTTCTCTTCTGAGAGAACCATTAAACTTTTCTCCCTTTTTCATTCTTCTTGGGTGAAATTTTTATTTTTTCGGGCAGTTGCGGGGGGGGTGGGTTTTTTTTTAAAATTTACTATAATTTTTCGATTTGAGACAAAATGGTTTTCTTCCAAACCTTTAACATTTAATAACTAGTATATACAGTACCAATTCTTCGGGTGCGACTGACAGCTCACACAAAACTGCTTAAAATTACCAACCAAGTTATTATCCCTACCCTAACCAAATGATCTGAAAAAACAGTTTTTAAGCAGCTGTCACTTCGACAGTCAAAATGAGGTATAAAATTAAATTTGTTTTCAGAAGTAAGCGGGGCTGTCATCAGAACCAAAGAACCCATGGGCCACGTATTATAAATCATTACATAATATATATATTTTAAAATTAAAAAATAAAACTTCTTAGATTATAAATGAAAAAATTTGCTTGGGCCGATGTTTTTGAATTTGGGAGCCAACAGAAGTAGAACAGATGACCTCAAAATTAAAATGTCACTACAAAGTGCATATTGAAACTAGGAATGTTGCAACTT